>SJYV01011304.1:9595-20139 GCA_006410875.1 Neotragus pygmaeus
GGAAAAACCATAGCCTTGACTAGATGGACCTTTGTTGGCAAAGCAATGTCTCTGCTTTTGAATATGTTGTCTAGGTTGGTCATAACTTTCCTTCCAAGAAGTAAGCTTCTTTTAATTTCATGGCTGCAATCACCATCTGCAGTGATTTTGAAGCCCCCCAAAGTAAAGTCTGACACTGTTTCCACTGTTTCCCCATCTATTTCCCGTGAAGTGATGGGACCAGATGTCATGATCTTAGTTTTCTGAAGTTGAGCTTTGAGCCAGCTTTTTCAATCTCCTCTTTCACTTCCATCAAGAGGCTCTTTAGTTCTTCTTCACTTTCTGCCATAAGGATGGTGTCATCTGCATATCTGAGGTTGATATTTCTCCTGGCAATCTTTATTCCAGCTTGTGCTTCCTCCAGCCCAGTGTTTCTCATGATGTACTCTGCATATAAGTTAAATAGCCAGAGTGACAATAGACATTCTTGACGTACTCATTTTCCTATTTGGAACCAGTCTGTTGTTCCGTGTCCCTCACCTTAGTGACTTGTGTGGCCCTTTTCTTTCTTATAGGTAAAAAAGTATATACATATATGCAATCCAGATGCACAATAATACTTACAATATCATGCAATGAGTCATAAATACTAAAAATGCAAAGAAGTAGGAAAATATTACCTACAAATCAAGAGAAATAATGAGTCAAAAGAAAATGTACCCATAAACTACAAAGATAATGAAACTAGCTGACAATGACTATAAAGAAATTACTATAAATAAGATTAAGATTATAAAGAAACAATGAATAGAAAATAAAAGCTATATAAAGGTAAATGAAACTGCTATAAATGAATGTAAAATCTGAAGTAAAATATACACTAGTTTTGATTAACAGTTTAGACACTGCGGAGAAAAATAAAATGAATTGAAGACATGTCAATAAAATTAGAATTAAACAGAGAGAGAAATGTTGAAAATTTAACTTAATTCCAGTGAACTGCAGAAAAATATTGACTAGTTTAGAATACATATTATTAGGTTCCAAAGGAGAGGGAAATAGTAAAATATTAGAAAAAGCAATGACTGACTATATTCAAATTTGTTTCAAAGCATAAAAACTTCAATGAAGGAGGTTATGAGAGGCAATTAAGAGAAACATACTCTGTCCATATTTAAGAGCGTACTTTACGGTGAAAATAAAATAAAATAGAAATAAAATGCATTTATCCTAAGACTGGGAATAAGGCAAGAATATCCATTTCAATATCTCTATTTATCATTTTAGTGATCATCATTAAGCCAGTAGAAAAAAGCAATAAAAACAAATTACATAGAGACTAGAAAGAAAGAAGTAATATGTTCTTTATCTCACAACACGTTATTTATTCAGAAAATTTTCACAGAGTTGTGCACATTTTGCATAAAGGACCAGCTATTAAATATCTTAGACTTTAGGTCATCAGTCTCTTTGGCAGTAACTCAACTCTGAAATTGTAGTTTGAAAACTGATATAAACAAATGTAGACAGATGGCTGTGACTGTATTTCCATAAAATTTAGCTTGTAAAAACAGACCAGTGGTATCAGCAAAAATGAAGGTGTAAAAGCTTCACCAGGTACCTCAGTGGTAAAGAATCCACCTGCCAGTGCAGGATAGGCAGGAAACAAGGGTTTGATCTCTAGGTTGGGAAGATCCCCTGGAGTAGGAAATGGCAACCCACTCTAGTATTCTTGCCTGGAAAATCTCATTGACACAGAAGTCTGGCAAGCTACAGTCCATGGAATCACAGACTCAGACACAACTCCATCAGATATGACTGAGCACAACACAATTTGTTGTTGTTGACAGGGAACTGTAGGTTCCATCGCTCTTCAGGAACAATAAAACACATGGCAAAGTGCCAGAAACAACCTTCCTGGGCCTCTGGAAGATATTTACAGCGACAAAGCAAATGCTTAATCAGAATAAAGGCCACTGAAAGAGAGTAAGAGATTTTTGTGGTATACTAAGCTAAAGCTGAAACTCCAGTACTTTGGCCACCTCATGCGAAGAGTTGACTCACTGGAAAAGACTCTGATGCTGGAAGGGATTGGAGGCAGCAGGAGAAGGGGATGACAGAGGATGAGATGGCTGGATGGCATCACTGACTCAATGGACGTGAGTCTGAGTGAACTCCAGGGGTTGGTGATGGACAGGGAGGCCTGGCATGCTGCACTTCATGGGGTCACACAGAGTCGGACACGACTGAAAGACTGAACTGAACTGGACTGAACTCACCCTCACCCTCAACCCTTCTGCACATGGTGGTTATCTTGAAGGTAGTAACCTGTGTCCTCATGTGGATGGATAATTCTTGAAGGAGCAGAACAGACTTTGTGTATTGCTTCTCATCCTGCCAACTATGCCAACTATATAACTGATCCTGTTCCTGATGTCAAGTGTCTTGCTGTTCACACTGTTTGCACTGTTTGCTGAACCCAGGGAAGGCAAAGTGTGAGCTAAAAGCCTGGAAGGAGACTCAAGGAGCCATAGCACCCTCAGACATTTTTATTATTTCCTTGCTGATGAGCAGCCATAGCACAACCCTAACACAACACAACCTCTCTCCTGACTAAACAACAGCTGTAGCAGTAGACATACTATATTCCCTCCTTCCGTGGTTGACCCAACGGACACAGCTGTGACGCAGCAGTAATGTCGCCACTTTCTAGGTGGAGGTCCTACCTCCCAAGATCAAGCAAGTACCACATGACACGAATGTGCTGGGCTGTAAGTTATCTCAGCTGTTACATAATTACATTTTACAAAACGTGGGGCAAGAGAGTCTGATCACACCATCTTGGCTAATCTGCTGTCCCCACACTTTTTAGCCAAGGCATTGTATTTACATATTTGCAACTGACTGGTGTTGCCAACCCTCCCCTAGGATTGCCACTGGGGGCTAACTTTATCAGGTCAGAGACACTTTGCAGTCCTTAAAATACGGTGAAAGCCAAATGGGAAGGGAAAAAAAAAAAAAACAGATGCTACTGAAGGGAAAAGGTTATGTGAACCAATAACAAAGCAAAGAACGAACATACTAAATTATGAGAGGGGAAGCCAGGAAATGAGTTTCAAGGGAATAGCAATTACTCTCAGAATAAACAAGAAAAAAAACCTAGGCAGAGTGGTGAATGTCCTGGTTCAGCACTAAAGAGTTGCCCAGGATCAATACACAAAAACTTCAATAGTATTATTTATTTTCTTACTTTGCTTTTCTTTCCCTTAGCCTTTCTTTCTTTCACTTTTGTTNGAAAAAAAACCTAGGCAGAGTGGTGAATGTCCTGGTTCAGCACTAAAGAGTTGCCCAGGATCAATACACAAAAACTTCAATAGTATTATTTATTTTCTTACTTTGCTTTTCTTTCCCTTAGCCTTTCTTTCTTTCACTTTTGTTTTCCTCTATATTCTTTCTTCCTCCCTCCATCCCTTTCTTTCTTTATTGCTTGCTCTTTTTTCTCAGTCTTTTTTGCTCACATAATATTAAAATTGTCCATTTTTGTAACAAAATTTTTTAAAGATTGCAAAGAAGCAAAATATTATACATTTATAGGAAAACAAAAAAATCATAAGAAAATTGTCCATAAGAAAGTGCAAGATGTTGGATTTTCTAAAGGAATACTTTAAATCAACATTCTTAAATATTCTCAATAATTTAAAGTAAGCCAGTAACAGAGTAATCAATTTATGAAGAAATAAAAAATCAATAAATGAGTATAAAAAGGAACAAGATAGGGATTCTGAAACTGAAAAGTAAAATAGCTGAAGGGAAAATTTCACTGGGGCTTTTCAACAGATTTGAGAAAAGAGGGAACCAACAAACTCTAAGATATTATAGTTATATCAATCAGATGGAAAAGAAGGAATGAAAATGAATGAAGAAAACTGAACAGAGTTTTAGAATCCTATGGGACACTATGAATCATACCTATATATTCATTGTGGAAGTTCAAGAAAGAAAGAGGAAAAGAAGTAGAGAGAATATCTGAAGAAATAATAGCTGAAAAAAATCCCCAAATTTCTTGAAATACATGCATCTAGAAAGACCAGGAATTCAAAGAACTGTATGTCATTTAAACAAAGAAATCCACACTAAAAATGCATTATTCTTAAGCTCTAGATATCAAAAGATAAACAAAATCTTGAAAGCAGCAAGAAATAAGTGACATCACATTCAAAGGCTACTCAATAAGATTAACAACTGATTTGTCCATAGGAACATTGAGGGAGAATGTCAAAGTGCAGAAAGTAAAATATTGTCGATCCTCAAGAATAAAGGAGAAATTAAGATTTTCTCAGATATACAGAGCTGAAGTTTCTTTCTTGTATAGCCTACTTATTAAAACTACTAAAGGGAGTCCTTCAGACAGTAAATAAAGGACACTAAGCAGTAACTTGAAGTCAAGTGAGGGAAGTTAAAGCACTGATACAAGTAACTACACAAGCCAACATAAAAGTCANATGCTAGTAAAGTAATGCTCAAAATTCTCCAAGCCAGGCTTCAGCAATACGTGAACTATGAACTTCCAACCTCCCTGGTGATCCTCAATCTCTCTGTATTTCTGCCTTTCTTCCTCCACCTCTGCCCTCCCTTCCTACCAACTTTCTGGCACTCCCCAGTGGCTATGCTTCCTTTCAGCTCACTTTTTCTCTCAGCTCCTCCAATCTCTAGGAGTCCCCTTTCTCTCCCAGCAGGATATTGTTTCTCTGCTCCCAGCTCTTGTATCTCCTTTGTGGGCTGTCAGTGTAAACTGCCTCTCCACTGTCGCGCTCTTTGGGACCCCTGATTTACAGATCCTCTCCCCTGAAGGCTATAGAAGGGGGCGGCAGAGGATGAGATGGTGACAAACCATCCCTGGACTCAACGGACATGGATTTGAGAAAACTCTGGGAGATACAGGGCTCGCAAAGAGTTGGAATGAACAACCATACCTCCCCCTATGTTGCTCACCCATAACTCTCCGGAGACCCTGATTTGCTCTGAATTTCTCTCCTTTCCCCACCCGCGGCCTTCGAGGCTCATTCTCTTTCCTGAAGCTGTCTCTTTCAAGGTCCTCACAATTCTCTTCACTGCCATCGCTTGTCCCACATGCTTTTCTCAATTTTCCGTTTCTCTAGGAGTCGCTGTCTCTGCTTCTCCTGATCCCGCCTTCCACCCACTGTTTACAGGGTAGGAGACTGAATGAGAAAGGCCCTCCCGCAAGAGGCGAATTCCAGCGTGTGGTATTTGGGGCCAAAGAACCATGGGCGTCACGTGGCTGGCTCAGGTCACCTCCTCCCACCAGGGATCAGGGGAAAGGTCACTCTGAAGGGCAGAAGGACCAGCCTAAGCAGACGTGAGGACAGACGGCTGGGAGGGAGGGTGCCTCAGGAGCGAGGGGATCTCATGAGCGGCGCGGGCTTTCCAGAATCCCCGGACCCGGGAGAGAACGCTGCCTCTCTGGGAGAGGGGTGATCAGCGAGGCCCCCGGGGCCCGAGAAGGAGAGGCTGAAGAACGTGGAGATAAACCACCTCACCTAATAGAATTGTAGAAAAGTCAAAGAAGATAAATACACATGTAATAGTTAAAAATGGAAACTTAGTAATATTAACCCGATAATAATAAAACCAACAAGGCCTGAGAACCTTGGTGTATGTACCTTTGAACGTCGGTGAGGGGCCTTGCGTGTTCCTTTGGGCTGTGTTGTGTCTGGTCCTGTCACGTCTTAGAGACATCAGTACGTGTTAGAAGACGTTCCTCTGAATCAACAAGTCAGAGGTCTGGGTTGAACCAGAACCCAGAGGTTATACTGATGCCAAAATCTTGGCTCTCTGTGCCTAAATGCCAAACCGAAATATTTGAAATACACACAGAGAGACAGAGTTATGGAGGATAAAGAGTGGCTTTATATGTGTGTGAAGCTAAAAGGGAACACTTTAGGCCCCCTCCCTGGTGAGTAAGGAGATGTTCTATCGTCCACTAGGGATATATGCTGGAGAAGGCAATGGCAACCCACTCCAGTACTCTTGCCTGGAAAACGTCATGGGTTGAGGAGCCTGGTAGGCTGCAGTCCATGGGGTCGCTAAGAGGTGGTACGACTGAGCAGCTTCACCTTCATTTTTCACTTTCATGGATTGGAGAAGAAAATGGCAACCCACTCTAGTGTCCTTGCCTGGAAAATTCCAGGGACAGGGAGCCTGGTGGGCTGCCGTCTATGGGGTTGCACAAAGTCGGACACGACTAAAGCGACTTAGCAGCAGCAGCAGCAGCAGCAGGGATATATATGCTAAAGATCAAGGCAGTAACAGTCTTATATTGTTCTTTCCTCTGCAAAGTTCTAAAAGGATGGGGTTGGTGACAAGATTAAGTTGTGTGCAAGGTCTTAGGTGGTCTGGTCTCCTAATCAGTGCAGTGATAAAGAATCAATTCCTGGGTTGGGAAGATCCCCTGGAGGAAGAAATGGCAACCTATTTTGTGTCCATTGGGTCACAAAAGAGTTGGACACAATTGTCCCGGCGTGAGCATCCTTCTTTGATTAGAAACTGTTCTGCCCTTTGGAACTCATACAAGGTTATCTTTAAGAAATGGGAACTCAAAAGGCCTCTGTGCCTGGGAGCCCCACAGAGTCCTGCCCTGTAGCCTCAATACTAGGAAAAATATTTTCCATTTTGCCGTAACTCTGGTGATCACGGGGAAGAAAAGTCTTTGCACAGCATCCTGGATATTATGTGTACGATTAGACAGTAATGAAATATCATACTGATGTAACTAAATTATCCCCTCATCTCCTCTATTACCAGCTGTGCTGCGGTGAAGAAATAGCCGGTGAGAATAAGCCTTTCTTCATTAATAAAGTGAAAATCAGTCAGTTGTTTTCTGTGCTCAGAGAAAAAAGCTGCATGTGAATTGCCCATGTTCCACATGCAGACAGAAAACTCAGATGTGGGTAGATGTGGTCTTACCTTAAAATGGTTTCTCCCAGACACCTGGGGGAAAGTCTTCACGGAATTCCAAGAGTAGATGTACTGAGGATTTAGCATATATGAAGTAGTAAACACAAACTAAAAGGAATTATCCAAGAAAAGCACAACATTGTTGGGAAAACAAAATTAAACACCAAAGTGAATGGGCCTGGAAATTATCATACTGAGAGGGTAACACGCAGGAAGGTCAGGGGTCCCCACATGGAGGACATAGACTGCAAGTGTCAACATTTGTCTTTCTGAAGATTTATTTATTCCTCACATGAATTCTCTCTTCTGTGATCTGCTGTAAGAACTGACATAAAAGATGGCTAAATTCATTACAATTGTAAGGATTCCCTCCAATATGAATTTGGAGGGGGGCGGATCTTGAGGAAATACTGTTTTCTTAAACGTGTTTCCAAATTCAGTATGGTATACAGTTTCTGACACACATGAATCACTTCATTATGCCCATGGTGTGAGTATTTCATGGAACAGACTACACAATGTTCATTACCTGTCCAAGTTTGCTCTCCATATATATCCTCTCACGTTCCACAGTTTTGATCTTTGAATAAAGCTTCAGTGTGCACATTACTTTTGTGTGGTTTCTGGGAAAGACATATTCTGAAGTCTGGTGTACTCTGAACCCTCCAGAAAGCCCTTGCCCGTCCATTTACAAGACTCCTCTTCACTATGGAGTCTTGTCTAACACTTCAACTCAAAGTGAAATTTTTCCCACTCCCATTGCATTTGAGCATTGCTCTAGAATGTTCCCGAATTTGGATGTTTGGTAAAATCCTTCCCACAAATATTACATTTGTGTGGTTTAACTCCAGGATATATATTCTTACACACCTAAAGAGTGAGCAGTAACTATGAAAACTTCCATAAAGCATAAAGTAAAGTATAAAACTGCCAAAGTATAAAGTATTTGGTGAATCCTGAGCTTAAGGCAGTACCTAAAGGCCGTGCCATACTCTGCACACTGGTGAGGTTCTCTCTAGTATGGATCCTCTGATGGCAAGTGCAATGTGAGCCCGAAGTAAAGGTTTTGCACACTCATGTCACTTGTAAGCTTTCTCTCCAGAATGCCTTCTTTACTGAATCCTGACTTAGGAGTGTTGTCTAAAAGCCCTGACACACTCATTACACTGACATAGTTTCTATCCAGTGTGAATATTCTCAAGAAGCCTTTTGACCCTCAGAAAAGTCAAACTAGAGGAAACCTCACAAATGTGGTAGGTGGGGCAAAGCTTTGGTTCTGTGTTCAGACGTAACTAACCATCACGTAATTAATTCTGAATGGAAATCTTACCCGCATAGTGCATGTGGTGTCTTTTGGAAGGCATTCAGTACTTACAAAACATGAGAAAATTCATACTGGTGAGAATCCATACATTTGGAGCACAGTCCAACCCTCAATCTTAAGATTGGAGGAAACCATGTAAATATAATGTGTGTGGCCAGGGCTTCAAAACAGGTCTCGCCTTTCCCATCAGCAGAGAATTCGTAATGCAGAGACACAAACGTAAGAGGGCGGCAAATCCTTCAGGCGGCATTCAGCCCTCAAGAGACGTCAGGTGACGGAGCGGAGNAATGTGTGTGGCCAGGGCTTCAAAACAGTTCTCGCCTTTCCCATCAGCAGAGAATTCGTAATGCAGAGACACAAACGTAAGAGGGCGGCAAATCCTTCAGGCGGCATTCAGCCCTCAAGAGACGTCAGGTGACGGAGCGGAGAGCCCATCCGAAGGCAGCCAGTGTGTCCAGGCTTTTGTCAGGTGTCTACACCTTAGGCTTCCTGAGAACATTCACACTGGATAGAAACTGTATCAGTGTAATGAGTGTGTCAGGGCTTTTAGACAACAATCCTAAGACAGGATTCAGTAAAGAAGGCATTCTGGAGAGAAAGCTTACAAGTGACATGAGTGTGTAAAACCTTTACTTGGGGCTCACGTTGCACTAGCCATCAGAAGATCCACACTAGAGAGAACCTCACCAGTGTGCAGAATATGGCACGACCTTTAGGCACTGCCTCAAGCTCAGGATTCAGTACATAATTTATACTTTGGCAGTTTTATACTTTATTTTAGAGGACTTCCCTGGTGGCTCAGATGGTAAATTGTCTGTCTACAATGCGAGAGACTTCGGTTCGATCCCTGAATTCAGAAGATTCCCTGGAGAAGGAAATGGCAACCCACTCCAGTACTCTTGCCTTGAAAATTCCATTTATGTGGTTTCCCTCCTGTATGAACGGCCCAACAGTCAGCTGAGGCTGAACATGCACTAGAAGCTTTACCATATTTCTTTCATTTGTATGCTTTCTATACAGTATGAATTCTTTGATTAATTATAAGGCCTGAACTCTGACTAAAAGCTTTGCTATGCTCATTACATCTGCACAAAAATGTTTCTCATAATTTTTGTATTTGTAACATTTTTCTCCACTATGAATTCTCTGATTTCAAGCACTGCCCACATACATCACATCTCTATGCTGTCTCTCCTGTATGAACTGCATGATGGTGAGGCTAACTGTGCAGTAAAACGTTTGTCAGAATGGTTACATTTGTAAGGTTTCTCTCCAGTATGCACTCTCCAAGGAACTGCAAGGTTTGCATTTAAAGGCCTTGCCACTGAGATCACATTTATATGGTTTCTCCCCAGTATGAATTCTCTGATGAATTCCAAGTTGTGGGTTTCCAGTAAAGCATCACCCACACACAGCACATTTACACAGTTTCTCTCCAGTATGAATTCTCTGATGAAATGCAAGGTTTCCCGTTTGACTGAAGGCCTTGCTGGATAGATCATTATTTATACAGTTTCTCTCCAATATGCTTCCAATGAACTGCAAAGACCTGCAACTGAAGACTTTGCCATGTAAGTTACCTTTCTACACTTTTCCTCCTGTATGAACTGCCTGATGGCAATTTAAGGATGACTGTGCACTAAAATGTTTGTCCTAATTGTTATACTTGTAAGCTTTCTCTCCAGTATGAATTCTCTGATGAATTACAAGGATTGAATTTCGGCTAAAGGCCTGTCCATATACATCACATTAACATGGTTTCTCTCCAGTAGGAACTCTCTGATGAACTACCAGCCTTGAATTTACACTAAAGGCCTGCCATGCACATTACATTTATATGGTTTCTCTCCAGTATGATTTCTCTGATGAACTTTAAGGGTCAATTTATCATTAAATGCCTTACAACATATGTTACATTTATATGCTTTTCTTCCTGTATAGATTCTTTGATGTCTAGTGAGTCCTGAGTGCTGAAAAAAACTTGTTACACTCATTACAACTGTAAGTTTTTTTCTTTTGTGCTTCCTGGTCTGGTACCAGTACCGAGGGATGTATAACAGCATGCTCTTGTTTATGAGAATTGTCTTTACAGACACTACAAGTTCTCTGAGGTGGTAAACCTGAGGCTCTACTGTTGATATTCGCCACAACCTGACTACATTCACAAACTGTCCCTTCAGATTCAAGTATCTGCAACTGATCCTGAAAGCTTGATCCATGCCTTTCAATGGGCTTATTTCCTGCATCACTTCTACTATCATGATCT
>SJYV01011308.1:14593-39311 GCA_006410875.1 Neotragus pygmaeus
ATTATACAGAGTGAAGTAAGCCAGAAAGAAAAACACTAATACAGTATACTAACACATAAATATGGAATTTATAAAGATGGTAATGATAACCCTGAATGCGAGGCAGCCAAAGAGAAACAGATTATAGGGCAGTCTTTTGGACAGTGTGGGAGAGGGAGACGGTGGGAGGATTTAGGAGAATGGCATTGAAACATGTATTATATCATATATGAAATGAATCGCCAGTCCAGGTTTGATGCATGATACTGGATGCTTGGGGCTGGTGCACTGGGATGACCCAGAGGGATGGTATGGGTAGGGAGGTGGGAGAGGGGTTCAGGATAGGGAACACATATAATCCTGTGGTGGATTCATGTTGATGTATGGCAAAACCAATGCAATATTGTAAAGTAATTAACATCCAATTAAAATAAATAAATTTATAAAAAAAAAAAAGAATACTGGAGTGGGTCACCATTTCCTTCTCCAAAGGATCTTCCCAACCCAGGGACTGAACCCACATCTCCTGTGTCTCTTTTATTGCAAGTGGTTTCTTTACCACTGAGCCACCAGGGAAGTCCCTGAGAAATTCAGTTTTAATCTTTAAGGTAGTTAAGGTAGTCATGGGAAAATATTTAAAAAAACTTGTCTTTGGAACAAAGAGCTTATATTCAGTATTAAAACAACTCTCGATAAGCTAGTTATCAATACTTGCAATTCGGAACATTCTAAGTGAGATGAATGCAGTGACTTTAGTGAATATTGCAAAACCGGAGAGACATTGACCAGTCATATTCTCCTAGTGCTGTGCTGTGTTCAGTTGCTTCAGTTGTGTCTGACTCTGTGACGCCATGGACTATAACCCGCCAGGTTCCTCTGTCCATGGGATTCTTAGGCAAGAATACTGAAGTTGGTTGCTATGCCCACCTCCAGCGGATCTTCCTGACCCAGGGATCAAACTCATATCTCCTGGAACTCCTTCACTGTAGGCAAATTCCTTACAGTTGGACACCAGGGGAAGCCCCACATTCTTATAGACCATCTCCTTATTTGGTAGACAAAGTAAACACAGGGAAAGGATGCTTTGCCCAAATTTACAAAACTGGAAAGTGATTTAGATTAATATCTTATTCAGGATTAGCAATTCATTGTCTAACAGATTCCTAGGATATGTTTGCAAAAATGACAGAATTTCTATGTCATGAGTAGCCTCTTGCCATAACTGTCACTTTGGTAGATTTAACAGTTGAGTTCCAGTGTTGGAATGGTAGCTTATTTATAGATTGGGGAAAGCAGGAAAAGATTTGCAGCTGCTTTATTAGACCCACTTTTAGCCTCATTCACCTTGATCTTCAGACTTTATTCACTAAAGAGGTCCATAAAATGAAATTTCTTTACAGATCAATGCCAAGTTCCATGTCATACACCACAAGACATATATTTTCTGTTGCTGTTCTTATCACTTGAAAATCACTTTTTAATTTATTTTTTAATTGAAGGATAATTGTTTTACAATATTGTGTTGGTTTCTGCCATATATCAACATGAGTCAGCCATAGGTATACATATATCCCCTCCCTCTTGACCTCCCTCCCACCTCCCACCCAATGCCACCATTCTAGGTTGTCAAAGACCACTTGCTTGAGCTCCTAGAGTCATACAGCAAATTCCTACTGGCTATGTATTTAACATATGTCAATGTCTACTCTGGTCCCATCACTTCATGGGAAATAGATGGGGAAACAGTGGAAACAGTGGCTGACTTTATTTTGGGGGGCTCCAAAATCAATGAAGATGGTGATTGCAGCCATGAAATTAAAAGACACTTACTCTTAATTCATCTGGTGAGATTGAGGGTCAATAATTGCATATTTNTGCTAAAGCTGAAACTCTAGTACTTTGGTCACCTCATGTGAAGAGTTGACTCACTGGAAAAACTCTGATGCTGGGAGGGATTGGGGGCAGGAGGAGAAGGGGACGACAGAGGTTGTGATGGCTGGATGGCATCACGGACTCGATGAACGTGAGTCTCAGTGAACTCTGGGAGATGGTGATGGACAGGGAGGCCTGGCGTGCTGCGATTCATGGGGTCGCAAAGAGTTGGACACGACTGAGTGACTGAACTGAACTGAATAAGAGAAATCAAAGTTGACACAGACTAATGGAAAGGTACACCACACTCATGGATGGAAGAATTACTATTTTTAAAATAACCATACTAGGGAGTTCCCTGGTGGTACTGTGTTAGCGTTCAGGGCTCTCACTGCCGTGGCTCAAGTTCAGTCCTCAGTTGGGGAACTGAGATATGTAAGCTGCCTGATGCAGCCAAAATAAAGTTAATAATAACATTACTACCTAAGGCAGACCACAGATTCAATACAATCCATATCCAAATACATATGGAATTTTTCACAGAAGCAAACAAATAATTAAAAAATTTGTATGGAAACACAAAAGAACACAAATGGCCAAAACAAATATTGAGGGGGAGAAAATGCCATACTCAAAGTATCATGTGCCCTGATTTCAGACTATATCACAAAGTTACAATACTCAAAATGCTATGGTAGTGGCACAAATCAGAAATATAAATTGATGGAGCAGAAAAGAAAGCCCAGAAATAAATATATGTACTATGGGTGAATTTAACTCAGATGACCATTATATCTACTACTGTGGGCAAGGATCCCTTAGAAGAAATGGTGTACCCATCATAGCAAACAAAAGAGTCTGAAATTCAGTACTTGGATGCAATCTCAAAAATGACAGAATTATCTCTGTTCATTTCCAAGGCAAGGAATTCAATATCACAGTAATCCAAGTCTATGCCCCAACCGGCAATGCTGAAGAAGCAGAAGTTGAATGGTTCTATGAAGATCTACAAAACCTTCTAGAACTAACACCCAAAAGGGATGTCCTTTTCATTATAGGGGACTAGAATGAAACAATAGGAAGTCAAGAAACACCTGGAGTAACAGGAAAATTTGGACTTGGAGTACAGAGTGAAGCAAGGCAAAGGCTAATAGAGTTTTGCCAAGAGAATGCAATGGTCATAACAAACACCCTCTTCCAACAACACAAGAGAAGACTCTACACATGGACCTCACCAGATGGTCAATACTGAAATCAGATTGATTACATTCTTTGCAGCCAAAGATGAAGAAGCTCTATACACTCAGCAAAAACAAGACCAGGAGCTGACAATGGCTCAGATCAAGAGGTCCTTATTGCAAAATTCAGACTTAAATAGAAGAAAGTAGGGTAAACCACTAGACCATTCAGTTATGACCTAAATAAAATGTCTTATGATTACACAGTGGAAGTGAGAAATAGATTCAAAGGATTAGATCTGATACACAGAGTGCCTGAAGAATTATGGAAGGAGGTTCTTGACACTGTATAGAAGACAAGGATCAAGACCATCCACAAGAAAAACAAATGCAAAAAAGCAAAATGACTGTCTGTGGTGGTCTTACAAACAGCTGTGAAAAGAAGAGCAGTGAAAAGCAAAGGAGAAAAGGAAAGATAGACCCATTTGAGGCAGAGTTCCAAAGAAAAGCAAGGAGAGATAAGAAAGCCTTTCTCAGTGATCAGTGCAAAGAAATAGAGGAAAACAATAAAATGGGAAAGACTAGAGATCTTTTCAAGAAAATTAGAGATACCAAGGAAAAATTTCATGCAAGATGGGAACAATAAAGGACAGAAATGGTATGGATCTAAGAGAAGCAGAAGATATTAAGAAGAGGTGTCAAAAATACACAGAAGAACTATACATAAAAGATCTTCATGACTCAGATAATCACAATGATATCATCACTAACCTAGAGCCAGAAATCCTGGAAAGCGAAGTCACATTGGCCTTAGGAAGCATCACTAAGAACAAGCTAGTGGAGGTGATGGAATTCCAGTTGAGCTATTTCAAATCCTGAAAGATGATGTTGTGAAAGTGCTGCACTCAACATGCCAGCAAATTTGGAAAACTCAGCCACACAACTGGAAAAGGTCAGTTTTCATTCCAATCCTAGAGAAAGGCAATGCCAAGGAATGTTCAAACTCCTGCACAATTGCACTCAAGTCACATGCTAGTGCTTCAACAGTACGTCAACCATGAAATTCCAGGTGTTCAAACTGGATTTAGAAAAGGCAGAGGAACCAGAGATCAAACTGCCAACATCAGTTGGATCATCAAAAAAGCAAGAGCATTCCAGAAAAACATCTATTTCTGCTTTATTGACTATGCCAAAGCCTTTGACTGTGTGGATCACAACAAACTGTGGAAAATTCTTCAAGAGATGGGAATACCAGACCACCTGGTCTGCCTCTTGAGAAATCTATATGCAGCTCAGGAAGCAACAGTTAGAACTGGACATGGAACAACAAACTCATTCCAAATGGGAAAAGGAGTACGTCAAGGTTGTATATTGTCACCCTGCTTATTTAACTGATATGTAGTGTACATCATGAAAAACGTTGGGCTCAATGATGCATAAGCTGGAATCAAGATTGCCTGGAGAAATATCAATAATCTCAGATATGCAGATTATACCACCGTTATGGCAGGAAGCAAAGAAGAACTAAAGAGCCTCTTGATAAAAGTGAGAGAGAAGAGTGAAAATGTTGGCTTAAAGTTCAACATTCAGAAAATTAAGATCATGTCATCTGGTCCCATCAATTCAGTTCAGTCGCTCAGTCATGTCTGACTCTTTGCGACCCCATGAATCACAGCACACCAGGCCTCCCTGTCCATCACCAACTCCCAGTCCCATCACTTCATGAAAAATAGATGGGGAAACAGTGGAAACAATGACTGAATTTTTTTGCGGGGGCTGGGGGGGCTCCAAAATCACTGCAGCTGGTGACTGCAGCCATGGAATTTAAAAATTACTCCTTCTAAGAAAATTTATGACTAGCCTAGACAGCATATTAAAAAGCAGAGATACTACTATACTGACAAATGTCCATCTAGTCAAAGCTAGGGTTTTTCCAATAGCCATGTATGGATGTGAGAGTTGGACTATAAAGAAAGCTGAGCACCAAAGAATTGATGCTTTTTAACTGTGGTGTTGGATAAGACTCTTGAGAGTCCTTTTGACTGCGAGGAGATCAAACCAGTCCATCCTAAAGGAAATCAGCCCTGAATATTCATTGCAAGGACTGATGCTGAAGCTGAAACTCCAATATTTTGGCCACCTGATGCAAAGAACTGACTCATTTGTAAAGACCCTGATGCTGGGAAAAACAGAAGGTGTGAAGAGAAGGGGACAATAGAGGATGAGATGGTTGGATGGCATCACCAACTCAATGGACATGAGTTTGAGTAAACTCCGGGAGTTGGTGATAGACAGGGAGGCTGGCGTGCTACAGTCCATGGGGTCACAAAGAGTCGGACACGACTGAGCAACTGAACTGAACTGAATGGGCAATTAGTCTACAACAGAGGAGGCAAGACTACATAATGGAGAAAAGACATTCTATTCAATAAGTGGCACTGAGAACACTGGACAGCTGCATGTTAAAGAATGAAATTAGAACACTCTCTAACACCATATACAAAAGTAAACTTGAAATGGTTTAAAGACCCAAATGTAAGACTGGCAACCACAAAACTCCTAGAATAAAACATAGGCAGAAGACTCTTTAACATTAATTGAAGCAACACTTGCAGGGGATCTGTCTCCTAAAGCAAAGTAAACAAGATGAAAATTAACATATGGGATCTAAATTTAAAAGCTTTTACCTAGCAGAAGAAACAATCAACAAAACGAAAAAACAACCCACTGAATTGAAAATATTTGCAAATGATTTGCAATTAAGAGGTAAATACACAAAATATATAGACAGCTCATATAATTTAATATTTAAAAAAACAATAATTAAAAAAATTAGAAGTCATGAATTGACATTTTCCCAAGAAGACATATAGATGGCCAACAGGCACATGGAAAGATGCTTAATATCATTAGTATCAGAAAAATTAAAATCAAATCCACAATGAAATAACACTTCACATCTGTGAGAATGGCGAACAGCAAGAAAACAAATAATAAATGTTGCCAAGAATGTGCAGAAAAGGAAACCTTCATACACTGTTGGTTGGGATGTAAATTTATGTAGCCACTGTGGAAAACAGTATGGAGGATTCTCAAAAAAGTAAAAATATAACTACCATTGATCTAGAAATTTCACTTCTGGGTATATATCCCCAAAATAAAAAACACTAATCCAAAAAGACACACACATCCCTAAGTTCATAGCAGTATTATTTACAATTGTCAAGATATGAAAGAAATTTAAGTGTTCAACAAAAGATGAATGGATAGAGAAGAGGTGGTATATATT
Organism: Neotragus pygmaeus; assembly: GCA_006410875.1. Taxonomy (NCBI): domain Eukaryota; kingdom Metazoa; phylum Chordata; class Mammalia; order Artiodactyla; family Bovidae; genus Neotragus; species Neotragus pygmaeus. Next base: position 20,912 of record SJYV01011308.1, read on the forward strand.
TACAGTGAAATACTACTCAGCCATAAAAAGGAATGAATTTTGCAGCAACATGGATGGACTTGGAGGGTATTAAGAGAAAGGCAAACCCTGTATGGTATCATTTATATGTGAAATCTAAGAAAAACAATGAACTAGTAAATATAACAAAAAAGAAGCAGATTCATAAATATAGGGTACAAATTAGTGGTCACCAGAGGGGAGAGGTAAGGGAAGGTGCAAGATGGGGTAGAGAATTAAAAGCTGCAAACTAATATGCATTAAGCTACAAGGATATATTGAACATGAGGAATATAGACAATATGTTATAGTATCTATAAATAGCTTATAACCTGTTGGTGGAAATGTAAATTGGTATAGCCACTGGTAAAGAATCTACCTGCCAATGCAGGAGATGCAAGAGCCGTGGGTTTGATCCCTGGATTGAGAAGATCCCTGGAAAAGGAAATGGAGACCTGCTCCAGTGATCTTGCCTGGGAAACTCCATGGAGAGAGGAGCATGGCGGGCTACAGTACATGGGGTCACAAAGAGTTGGACACGACTGAACAACTGAGCACACAGGTTTTTTTTTTTTTTTTATGAGCTGGTAATGGGATAATTTCCTTAAGTTCCCTTTCTGATCATTCATTGCTAGTGTTTAGAAATGTAACAGGTTTCTATATATTAATTTTGTATCCACAACTTTACCAATTTCATTGAAGAGCTGTATAAGTTTTCTGTTGGTGTCTCTAGGATTTTCTAGGTATAGAGTTATATTATCTGCAGACACTGACAATATTATTTCATTTCCAATTTGGATTCCTTTTCTTTGTCTTCCCTTATTGTCATAGCTAGGACTTCCAAAACTATGTTGAATTAAATTGACAAGAGTGGATATTCTTGTATTGTTAATGATCTTAAGGGAAATGCTTTCAAATTTATCATTGAATATGAAGTTATCTGTGAGTTTTCATATATGGCCTTTATTATATTGAGGTGTGTTCCCTCTATTCTCATTTTCTGGAATTTTTTTAAAATCATAAATGGGTGTTGGGATTTCTCAGAAGCTTTTCTGCATCTAATGAGATGATCATGATTTTCATCTGTCAGTTTGTTAATGTATCATATTGATTGATTTGTGGAGATAGAAAAATCCTTACATCCCTAAGCTAAATCCCACTTGATCATGAGCTATAATTCTTTTAATGTTTGTTGGAATCAGTTTGCTAGTATTTTGTTGAGGGTTTTTGCATCTATGTTCACCAGTGATATGACCCTACAATTTTCTTTTTTGTGCTGTCTTTATTGGTTTCTGGTATCAGGGTGATGGTCTATCCTCTGTGATTTTTTGGAAGCATTTCAGAAGAATAGATGTTAACTCTTCTCTAAATGGCTGACAGTGTTTGCCTGTGAAGCCACTTGGTTATGTACTTCTGTTTGTTGGGAGTTTTAATATCACAGTTTCATTTTCAGTATTTGTGATTAGTCTGTTCATATTTTCTCTTTCTTCCTGGTTCAGTCTTGGGAGCTTGTATCTTTCTAAGAATCTGTTCATTTCCTCTATATTTTATCAGCATATAGTTGCTTGTATTACTCTATTATGATCCTTTGTATTCTGTGGTTTCTACTTTAACTTCTCCCTTTTCCCTTCTAATTATGTTGACTTGTGCTCTCCTTATTTTTCTTGATGAGTCTGGCTAAAGGTTTATCAGTTTTGATTATGTTTTCAAAGAAATGGCTTTTAGTTTTATAAATATTTTCTATTATTTTTGTTATCTATTTCATTTATTTCTGCTCTGATCTTTATTCCTTTCCTTTTACTGACTTTGGATTTTGCTTGTTCTTCTTTATTTGCTTTAGGTGTACATTTACGTTGTTTATTTGAGATTTTTTCTCAGTTCCTGAGGTAAGTTTGTATTATTATAAAATTCCCTCCTAGAGCTACTTTTTGTAGAAGGCAATGGCACCCCACTCCAGTACTCTTGCCTGGAAAATCCCATGGACGGAGGAGCCTGGTGGGCTGCAGTCCATGGGGTCGCTAGGAGTAGGACACGACTGAGCGACTTCATTTTCACTTTTCACTTTCATGCATTGGAGAAGGAAATGGCACCCCACTGCAGTGTTCTTGCCTGGAGAATCCCAGGGATGGGGGAGACTGGTGGGCTGCCATCTCTGGGGTCACATAGAGTCAGACACAACTAAGGTGACTTAGCAGGAGCAGAACTACTTTTGCTGCATCCCAATAGGCTTTGGATTGCTGTTTTCATTTTCATCTGTCTCTAGGTATTTTTCAAATTTAGTCTTTGATTTCTTCAGTGATATAATGGTTGTTTAGTAGCATATGTTTTAGCTTCCCATATTTGTGTTTTGGTTTTTTTTCCCCCCTTATATTTGACTTCTAATCTCATAGTGTTGGTGGTCAGAAAAATGCTTAAGTGATATTTCAATTTTCTTAAATTTGCCAAGTCTTGCTTTGTGGCCAAGCATGTGATCTATCCTAGAGAATGTTCCATTTGCACTTGAGAAGAATGTGTATTCTGCTGCTTTTAGATGCAACACTCTATAGGTATCAATTAAGTCCATCTGGACTGATGTGAGAAGGCAATGGCAACCCACTCCAGTACTCTTGCCTGGAAAACCCCATGGACCGAGGAGCCTGGTGGGCTACAGTCCATGGGGTCGCCAGGAGTCAGACACAACTGAGCGACTTCACTTTCACTTTTCACTTTTATGCATTGGAGAAGGGAATGGCAACCCACTCCAGTGTTCTTGCTGGAGAATCCCAGGGATGAGGGAGCCTGGTGGGCTGCTGTCTATGGGGTCACACAGAGTCGGACACAACTGAAGTGACTTAGCAGCAGTAGCAGCAGGACTGATGTGATATTTAAAGCCATGTTTTCTTTTTTGTCTTGATCTGTTGACTGATGTAAATGAGGTGTTAAAGTCCCCCACTATTATTCAGTTACTATCAATTTCTCATTTTTTATGTTAGTCTTTCCTTTATATATTGAGGTACTCCTGTGTTGGTTGTATATATATTTACAACTGTTATATTTTCTTCTTGGATTGATTCCTTGATCATTATGTAGTGTCCTTTGTCTCTTGCAAAAGTCTTTAAGGTCTATTTTATCTGATGTGAGTATTATACTCCAGATTTGATTTTCATTTGGATAGAATATCTTTTTCCATTCCTTCACTTTCAACCTATATGTGTTTCCAGATCTGAAATGAGTGCTTTGTAAACAGCTAATATTCAAGTTTTGTTTTTGTATACATTTAGCCAGAATATGTCTTTTGGTTGAAGCATTTAATCCATTTACATAATGAATTCTCAATATGTATAATCTTCCCTCCATTTTGTTTATTGTTTGGATTTGTTTTAGAAAGTCTTTTTTTCTTTGTTCCCTCTTTTGATTTGATAAATATTTTCAGTGTTATATTTGGATTCCTTTTTTTTTATTGTGTATACATCTATTATAGATTTTTGGTTTGAAGTTACCATGAGGTTTTTATATAGCAGTCTAAATAAATACATGATTGTTTTAAGTTGAAGATCTCTTAATTTCAATTTTCAGTGTTATATTTGGATTCCTTTTTCTTTCTTGTGTATACATCTATTATAGATTTTTGGTTTGAAGTTACCATGAGGTTTTTATATAGCAGTCTAAATAAATACATGATTGTTTTAAGTTGAGGATCTCTTAATTTCAAGTGTATTTTTTCAAATATCCTGCTTTTGTATTCTCCACCTCTCATGCTTACTAGTTTTGATATCATATGTGTGTGGGTGATTTCCTAACTTTACTGCACGTTTCCCTTTGTCATTTCATAGTTTTCTTTGTCATTTCATAGTTTTCTTTTTTCTAGTTGTGACTTTCTTTTCTACCTAGAGAAGTTCCTTTACCTTTGGTTTGGTAGTGCTGAATTCTTTTAGCTTTTGCTTATCTGTAAAAATTTTTATCTTTTTGTAAAATATGAGTGAGAACCTTGCTGGATAGGATATTCTTGGTCATAGATGTCTCGCTTTCATAACTTTAAATATATCATGTCACTCCCTTCTTACCTGTATAGCTTTTGCTGAAAAATCAGTTGATGACTTTATGGGTATTCCCTTGCATGTTATTTGTTGCCTTTCCCTTATTGCTTTTATTACTTTCTCTTCTGTCTTTAATTTTCATCAATTTGATTAATATGTGTCTTGGCATGTTATTTCTTGGATTAATTTTGCCTGGTACTTTACGCTTTCTGGACTTGGCTTATTGCTTTCTTTCCCATGTTAGGGAAGTTTTTAGCTCTTATTTCTTCAAATACTTTCTTGCTCTTCCTTCTGGGACCTCTATAATTCAAGTGTTGTTGCATTTAAAGTTGGCCCAGAGGTCTCTTAAACTCTCTCATCTTCATCCTTTTTTCTTTCTTCTGTTCCATGGCAGTGATTTCCCCATTCTGCCTTTCAGTTTACTTATCTGTTTTTCTGCCTCATTTATTCTACTATTGATTTCTTCCAGTGTATTTTTCATTTTAGTTATTTTATTCTTCAACTCTGCTTAGGGCCAGACCAGCACCATGACAGGTTTTTGTAACAATTAGACCTAAGTTTCGGTTTCCTGAAGATGGGAGTCACAATTACGGGAATCACCCCACTACCCGTGGACCAATCAGAATCCGTGGCAAGCCCGCGAAAGGGGAAACAATCAGAACCCTTGGCGAGCTCACAAAATGGGAACCAATCAGGACTCGCAGCCAGCCCAGGAAAATGAGAGCCAGTTAAAACTCAACACCTAACCCCTCACCAGAGGGTGACCAATCAGACCCAAAGACTCCCATTTTTCAAATTTTGCACGTGAGAATACCCTATATAAGCAATGTAACCCAGAGCTCGGGGCTCTTGTCAGATCCCACTGTGCTGGATGAGACCTGAGCCCTAGCTTGAGCTAGCAATAAAACCCCCTTTTGCTTTTGTATTGCTGTGGACATCTTATTTTCTCAGTTCTGGGGATCCAGACTCAGGGCGTAACATTTGGGGGCTCGTCCTGTATCCCTTTAACTGAGAAGAATAACGTCCTTCCAGTAGAAGGGGTTTCCTCATTTAGAGGAAAGGTATCTGAACACTGGTGTCAGGTCTGGTCAGGGGCGAACTAGTCGCCCTAGCCAGCATAAGGCCAAGGCCCAGCAGATGCGCTGGAAGGCAGCTGGCTCTGTGGGGAAGAGAGCTTCTCTCTTGATCCCGAATCTGGTGGGCAGTGGACGCCCGAATCTGGTGGGCAGTGGATGCCCTTCGGTAAGGTAACCTTGAGGGATAAGAAGGTTCAGGGGGCCCTAGGAAGACTTAGTACTGTGTTCTTGGCCGATATTTGTCTGTCTTCTGTTTGTCGCATCTTTGTGTGTGCTGGCATTGTCTCCGCTCTCTGTGTGTTTGTCTCATCTCCTGTGTTTTACTCTGTAATCATGGGACAAGCAACTTCCACTCTTCTGTCCCTTATGACTGACCATCTTTCCGATTTTAAGTCTAGAGCACAGAATCTATCAGTGCCGGTGAAGAAGAACAAATTAGTAACTTTTTGCTCCTCCGAATGGCCTGCTTTTAGTGTTGGTTGGCCACAGGAGGGGACTTTCAGCCTGCCAATCATTCACGTGGTGAAGGGGAAGGTGCTTGCTCCTAGCCCATATGGACATCCGGATCAGACACCCTATATCCTAGTCTGGCAAGCTTGGTGGAAAATCTACCAACCTAGCTGAAACCTTTTACTCCCCCATCCCCTACCTCGTTAACCTCGTTAGTCCCACAGGCACTTGTAGTGGAGGCATCCAAAGAGGAAGAGCATAAAGATTGCGACAGCCGGATGAAGCCGGTATTCCAGGAATCCTCAATATATCCTAACGTAATTGACCTGGAAACCGATCTCTCCCCGCCTCCCTATGTGCACTCGCCTTTGCCCCCTCAGGTACCACAGATATCTTCCAGAGGAGCATGAAGGGACACTGAACCTTCGGCCCCAACCCAGGAAGGAGGCCCCACCCAGGGGACCCGAGGAAGGACCAGGGGGTCCTCAGTTTGGCAGGCGATGGCAACCCGGAGGCCCCCACCTCAACGGTCCGGGCGTTCCCCGTTTGGGTGGGGCCGGCCTGCCCGGACGGAGAACGAACATATCAATACTGGCCCTTTTCCACCAGTGATCTGTATAATTGGAAGACCCAAACCCCTTCATTCTCAGAAAAACCCCAGAGCCTAATTGATCTTCTAGAATCTGTTCTTTTCACCCATAACCCCACTTGGGATGACTGTCAGCAGCTACTACAGGTACTCTTCACCACAGAGGAATGAGAACGGATCTTGTCAGAGGCATGGAAACATGTTCCAGGGGTGGATGGAAGGCCCGCCATGCAACCCAATCTTATTGATGAATGATTTCCTCTGACACGACCCCAATGGGACTTCGAATGCGCTGAAGGTAGGGAGTGTCTCCGAGCATACCACCGGACTCTCATGGCTGGCCTCCAAGCAGCCGCCAGGAGACCAACAAATTTGGCCAAGGTAAATTTGGTTAGACAGGAACCAACAGAAAGCCTGGCAGCCTTCCTAGAGAGATTAATGGAAGCCTTCAGGCAATACACCCTCATGGACCCACAGGCTGATGAGTCACGCGCGGCAGTTATACTAGCGTTTGTGAATCAGGCAGCCTCAGACATCAGGAGAAAGTTGCAGAAGATAGACAGACTAGGGGAGCAATCAATCCAAGATCTGGTGAGGGTGGCAGAAAGGGTTTTTAACCATAGGGAGACTCCAGAGGAGAGGGAAGAACGGATCAGACGAGAAGAAAGGGAATTTAGGGCTGAGGAAAACTGCAAGAATCAGAAAGAGTTAGCTCAGATTTTCTTTGCAGGGGTGAAACAGGGAGCGGATTCCCAGAGAACTAGGGATGTCAGATCGAAAGATAGGGAGAAACCAACTAAACAGGTACTGAGAAAGGACCAATGTGCATATTGCAAAGAGCTGGGACACTGGAAAAACGAGTGTCCCAAAAGAAACCAAAGGGGAGGACCCACCAGGAAGGAGAAGCCTTCCCCGGGGGCCCGTGTTTTATATGCAGGAGAAGATAGTGATTAGCGGGGTCAGGGCCTGGCACCCCTCCCTGAGTCCTGGGTAACTATTCATGTGGAGGGGAAACCGGTCGGCTTCATGGTGGATACGGGAGCCCAGTACTCGGTCCTCAATCAAAAGGATGGACCAATGTCCAAAAAGACTAGCTGGGTACAAGGAGCCACCAGGACAAAATGATATTACTGGACCACTAAACGTCAGGTGGACTTGGGGGCCCAACGAGTGTCCCACTCATTTCTAGTGATACCAGAATGCCTGGCACCCTTGCTAGGAAGGGATCTGTTTTCCAAGGTCAATGCACAGGTCCACTTCACCCCTGGAGGGATATCAGTCACGGATGGGGCCGGACACCCAATTCACATTCTGTCCCTCGTGCTGAGAGACGAATACAGACTGTACCAGCCAGGGCCTCCCATGGCTATTGACCCTATCGTGCAACCTTGGCTCCAAAAATATCCTCTGGCCTGGGCAGAAACGGTGGGGGTAGGGCTAGCTAAATGAAGACCCCCCCCCATCATTATTGAACTGAAAGCAGATGCCACCCCTGTACGGGTGAAACAGTACCCCCTGAGTCTGGAAGCCTGGCGAGGAATCATGCCACATATACAGCGGCTCCTGAAGGTAGGGATTCTCAAAAGGTGTCAGTCTCCATGGAACACTCCTCTGTTACCTGTGAAAAAGCCTAGGGGAATGAACTTTAGACCAGTCCAAGATCTTCGTGAAGTCAACAAACGGGTGAGTGACATTCATCCCACCGTCCCTAACCCGTACAACCTCTTGAGTGGCCTGCTGCCAGACTATGTCTGGTATATGGTTCTGGACTTGAAGGATGCCTTTTTCAGTTTGCCTTTGGCCCCTCCGAGCCAAGAGATCTTCGCTTTTGAATGGGCCGAGGAGGACAGCCAGACCACAGGACAACTAACCTGTACTTGCCTCCTGCAGGGATTCAAAAACTCACCAACATTATTTAATGAGGCTCTGGGTGAAGATCTCCATGACTACCAGGCTGACCACCCCAACGTTGTCTTGTTGCAGTATGTGGATGACCTTATGCTAGCCGCTACTACCAAGGAGGCATGCCTAGAGGCGACAGGCAACCTCCTCCAAACTTTGGGGACATTAGGATACCGGGCTAGTCCAAGAAAGCCCAAATTACTAAACAGGAGGTCACTTACTTAGGGTATAAGATAAAGCAGGGGCGGAGATGGCTGACACAGGCCATGAAAGAGACTGTTTTGCAGATCCCCGAGCCAACGACTCCCCGTCAGGTGAGAGAGTTCCTTGGAACTATTGGGTAATGCAGGCTATGGATCCTGGGGTTCACTGAGAAGGCCCGGCCACTATATGAAGGAAGTAGGGACAGTAAAAACTGGACTTGGACTGAGACAATGAGACAGGCATTTCAAGAGCTCCGGCAGGCTCTGCTAGGAGCCCCAGCCCTTGCTCTCCCTAACCCATCCAAGCTTTTTCAACTATTTGTGGACGAAAAACAGGGCGTGGGAAAGGGAGTCCTGATGCAACAGTGGGGACCTTGGAGGCGACCCGTGGCCTACCTCTCAAAAAGGCTGGATCCAGTGGCTGCTGGGTGGCCGCCCTGCCTCCGAATCATCGTGGCCACTGCCCTCCTGGTCCATGATGCTGACAAACTGACCTATGGACAGCAGCTCCTAGTCTACACTTCTCATGCCATTGAAGGGACTCTTAAGCAGCCGCCAGGTAAGCGGATCTCCAATGCCCACCTAACCCATTATCAGGCCTTGCTGCTGGACACTCCCCAGATTCACTTTCAAACGCCCTGCTTCCTGAACCCGGCCACCCTCCTACCAGTCCCCAAGACAGATAGACCCCTCCACAAGGTCATACGGAAGGAAATCACAGACATACCCTTGAAGGACAGTGAACTAATATGGTTCACCGATGGAAGCAGTTATATAAAGAACGGACAGAGAAGGGTGGAAGCAGCAATTGTAGATGACTCTGAGAGGGTCATCTGGGCCAAAGCTCTGCCCCCCGGAACATCCACTCAGAAAGCAGAACTAATAGCCTTAATACAAGCCTTGGAAAGAGCAAAAGGAAAAAAGGTCACCATTTATAGCAATAGCCGGTATACATTTGGCACCGTGCACATTCAAGGCCCAATATATAAAGAGCGAGGGTTCCTGATGGCAGAGGAGAAAGAAGTTAAAAACTTACCTGAGATCCGCCAACTCTTGGCAGCGGTCCATCAGCCCTGGGCGGTATCCATAGTACATGTCCCAGGACACCAGAAGGGAGAAGATATCAGGGCTCGAGGCAACCGTGCTGCCGATGCGGTGGCCCGTGAAGTGGCCACCAGAGACTGCAAGACCCACATATTGACTGTGGGATTGCCAGCCCCGGGAATGGGAACCCTACCCCCAACCCCCAAGTATTCCTCCTTTGATCAGAATTGGATTCAAGAAAATACCAGCCATCATGTGAGTGAAGATGGATGGTATTGGGACCAGAATGACAACCTGTTGCTCCCTGCGAACTTGGGTCAGTACCTTTGCATGCACCTACATCAGACCACCCATCTGGGAGAAAAGAAACCTCTGGCACTTCAATAAACAGCACGTCTGCGGTTTCCCTGACAAAAGACAACTATACAAGACATAGTCCACACCCGTAAGGTGTGCCAGATGATGAGACCAGGAAAAGGACAGCACTCAGGTGTAAGGTACCGGGGAGGGAGGCCAAGACAACATTGGGAAATAGATTTTACAGAGGTAAGGCCAGGCAAGTATGGGTACTGTTATTTGTTAGTTCTGGTTGATACATTCTCTGGGTGGGTGGAGGCTTACCCCACTAAAAGGGAAACAGCAGTAATGGTGGCTAAAAAGCTCCTAGAGGAGATAGTGCCTAGGTTTGGGCTGCCGGCATCTATTGGTTCTGATAATGGACCCGCTTTTGTAAGTAAAATTGTCCAGGGACTGGCCTCAGCCCTGGGGACCAAATGGAAGCTACATTGCTAATACAATCCCCAGAGCTCAGGGCAGGTGGAGAGGATAAATCAGACCTTAAAGGAAACTTTGGCAAAACTGGCAATAGAGACTGGTGGGGACTGGGTGACCCTCCTTCCCTTCACTCTTCTGTGTGTGCAATATCCCCAACAAGTTAAACCTGACTCCCTTTGAGATTGTTTACGGGAGTCCCCCTCCTGTATGCCCGATTTTTGAGGGAAAAATCAAGCTGCCACCTTCATTGCAGATATTCCAAGAGGTCCTACTGGCTTTGAGTAAGGTGCATATGCATATCTGGTCCTTGGTCAAAGAAATTCATGAGGGCCAGGACAAGGGGACAATCCTCTTACATAACATTGGCCCAGGGGACTGGGTGTGGGTCAAACGACACCAGTCCAAAACATTAGAACCCAGATGGAAGGGCCCTTATGTTGTTCTTCTTACTACCCCTACTGCCCTAAAGGTTGACGGCATAGGACCTTGGGTGCACTGCAACCACGTGTGCTGTGCCACTCCGAAGGAACAGGACAAAGCTCGGAAAGAATGGACCTTGAACCCCCACCCATCAAACTGTTTGAAACTGAGGCTCATCTGCCAGGGGGCCCAGGAGGCCTCAAGATTTGTCTGCTGATGACTGCTCCTTTTAACCTTGGAGCTGCAAATGCCAACCCACACCAACTGGTCAAGATCACCTGGAAACTCCGGAATGGGTTGACACGAGAGGTACTCAACTCAACCACAGGAATTCATCCCCTGAACACTTGGTGGCTGGATCTGTACTTTAGCCTGGGGAAACTGATAGACAGTGGTGGTTGGGAGGGACCATGGCTGAGGAGATACGGATTCTGGGCATGGCCTGGACACAAGCTGAACAACTGGAAGACTTGTGGGGGTTTACAACATTACTTCTGTTGGTCCTGGAGTTGTGTAACCTCCAATGATGGTGAAGGGCGCTGGGAGGTAGGAAACCAGGACTTGGTCAACTTCTCTTTGGTTTATACCCAGAACCCTCTCCTACCCAAAGATGGAGCCAGATACACACCCAGCTCCCAGATTGATCAGGTAAAAGTAAAGTTCAATCAGGAGTCTGCCAAGGAGGACACAAAGTGGATTTCCAGGCTATCTTGAGGTTTCCAGCTCTACGTCAAGTGGCCCAGCCCAAACCCTGGAGGAATTCTAATTATTAGCAAAATCTTAGAGCTGGTACAGGTGCATAGTGTAGGTCCCAATCCAGTCAAAAGGCTTGACTCACCAAAAGTAACCAAGACGTACCCGACACAGAGTCTTGCCACATTGTTCCCCATGCCCTCCATTTCCCTCGACCCTTCAATCCCCATCCCCGACTCTGGAAAGTCAGACCCGTTATGAGAGTTGGTTAAGGCAGCCTTTACAAACCTAAATCATTCCAACCCGAATGCAAATCAATCCTGTTGGCTCTGTTATACTCCTTAACCTCCCTTTTATGAAGCAACAGGCTTAAATGTATCTTACAACCTGTACGCCAGCCCAAATCCACCTCAATGTCACTGGGGAAAATGTAAGGTCGGTCTCACTATGAGAGTTAGTTGGTTCAGTTGCTCAGTCATGTCCGACTCTTTGCCATCCCATGAACTGCAACACGCCAGGCCACCCTGTCCATCACCAATTCCCAGAGTTCACTCAAAACTCATGTCCATCGAGTTGATGATGCCATCCAGCCATCTCATCCTCTGTCGTCCCCTTCTCCTCCTGCCCCCAATCCCTCCCAGCATCAGAGTCTTTTCCAGTGAGTCAACTCTTCGCATGAGGTGGCCAAAGTACTGGAGCTTCAGCTTCAACATCAGTACTTCTGNCACTGCTGATTATTTGGGGTCCTGAAACATTTTTCTTACATAAGTGCTCCAAACAAAACATGAGTTTTAATGGTTTTAAAAATGTGAAAAATTGGATTTTGCAGACTGCTTGGTGCAGTTCTGGTTGTTTCTCTTTAAAAAAAAAAGTAGAAAAAAATATACAATTTTGTAGTCCTTTGGTTTTATTTTCTGGGCTAAAAAAAGTATAGGCATAAAAGTTTTTACATGATCCTCTTGAAGATGTCCTTTAAAATAACATCAAATGTCTTAATTCATGTCTCTTGATTATTAGGATTCTTTCATGTCACAGTCAGCCTTGTTGATTAAATGGTTGAAAACTTCAGAGCAGAATAAGTAACTTTCACAAATATCTCCCCAATCCCTGAGAATCATAATCACCAAAGGTATATTTTCTCGTGTCATCATACATCTCTGGAAAGTAGCCATGTTCGTTCATTGTTAACAGGGCAAGGAGCAGTGTCATAAAGGGTTAATCCATGTAAAGTGGCTTCGACCCGTAAAGAAATTTTCTGGAACAGAAAAGAAAATTACATATAGAAGTTTGCTCCTTAAAGACAGATCACATGTTCAGTATACTCTGGGAATATCTTGGGATCCAGAATGTAAACCAATTCTAATGAAGAACAAGAGAGAGATGGCTGTTGCACTGCCAAAAGTATCATCTGTAGTACAAACAGAATTGTGAAAAATAAGCTTCTTTCCTCAGAAGTTCCTTGGTTTTCTCTGGTTTCTATGAAGAATCAATAAAACTAAATGTTGAGGATGGCCTATATAAATGTAGCCTGAGTTGATAAAAACTCTCTGAGAGAATATCTGCAAATTTAATTGTTTTACAACCCTATTTTCAAGGCTTAACCTTGCTAAAAGAACACTATTTCTCAAAGCATAGAAACAAATCACGTTAGAAGCTCCTCTTCTGGCTCACTCCTTAAGAAGTTAATTTTTGAAAAGGCGAGAGAGTTGCCTATAGAAAGTTTCTTATTCCACCAAAGGAAGTTTGACAGCATATATCTAATTCTACATTTTCTTACCTGAAAATCACGAATGTAAGTCAGGAAAAAACCAAAGAAGGAAAGTGACATAGACCATTCTGCTGCCGTAGTAATCATGTGAAGCACATAACCCTTAAGTGACAACAACAAAAAAATCAGTTCTGTGAAATTTCATACATATGACCTCAAATAAACAACCTGTAATATTTATAAACCAATCAGTATTCTGAAATATCAACCCCTGATTTATCTGACATATCTCTAGAATTAAAGGTGGACATTAAAGACATCCTAAATGACCTATCACATTTTCATTTATAGCAAGTAAAATTTTCATTCAAATAACTAAGAACAGGCTCAAAGTCATGAGCCATTAAATGCCACTAAAAAAGTTTAAGTAAACAATGCTCAGATTAATAGGTGGCTCAGTGGTATAAAGAATCTGCTTGCAATGCAGGAGATGCAGATTCGATCCCTGGGTCAGGAAGATTCCCTGCAGAAGGGAATGGCAACCCACTCCAGTATTCTTGCTTGGAAAATTCCATGGACGGAGAAGCCTGGCAGGCTACAGTCAACAGAGTCCCAAAAAGTTGGATATGACTGAGCAACTGAACATGCACACATGCAAAACATGCTCATGACAAACTTGATACTACATTTTGAGCATTAAAATATCAATTCTGATTAGGAGTATCTAGTAAATTATTTCAGTTCTTACTTTGTCCTCAGGGTTCCAATGGAGTTTCTGTACTATATCAGCACCAAAACTGCCATTGTACAAAAGTGATGAGCAAGTCAGCACTATTAAAAAGAAATAAGTCAAGGAAGAATCTCAAGGAAGACCTGTAAGTTTAAGTTAAACTCAAAATTAAAAACAAATATCTTCAAAGATCTAAAAGGATCACACATGTATTTGTTTCCAAGGCCCAAAACCATTTTCTTAAAGACTTCACATTACATAGCATTAGTAAAATTTAAAATGTGCCCAGATTATTATGAAATGCTTTGCAGAGTCCGTTTCTCTTTGCTCAATAAATTCTTAGTTCTATCATAAGATTTTGCTACACAATTGTTCTCAAGGAAGGAATCAACTCATCTTTCCTGTCTTTGAAGTGAGTATGATTAAGCTAGACATTATCTTTGCTTCTCACTCAGTTACCATGTCCCAAGTAAAAATTTGAATTTCATGATTCAAATTAATTTAGGATTTAGTAAACCAAGAAGCGCACCCACAAAAGGCCTGTTAACAACATGTCAACAGTGTTCACTTAAATTTTGTTGTTCAATTCCCTTTCAAGGGTAGCCACATTTTACAGCAAAGGATACTGCTAAATGCACTTACTCCACACCAGATAACCAATGACAGTCTGATCCAGAAGACTTGTTTGCCATGAATTTTGGGCTGCATTTGGTAGGAAAGGATAGTCTGAACAAACATATATAATGAGCCCATACCAAATGTGAGCACACTTCCACACACATGTACAGCAAAAAAGGTGGTTTTCTGAAAGGTAAAAGGAAGAAATAAGTCAATAAAAGAAACTCCAAAAGCATCACAAACACAATATTTAAAAACACAAGTCCAGCAAATTCAATAGGACATTCACTGAGTAGGAAAGCTATGTAGAGTATACAGATCATTTCCTGAGATAATTTTCTCTCAGTACTCAGCAAAAATCTGAAAATTACAGTCATCCAAATTATTTCATATGCCACTAGTGAAAACATGACAGTAATTACTCATTTATTCATTCAATCATGCTTATTTGGGTGCCACTTATGTGTCAAGCTACTGTTCTAAGCATTCAGATATATGAGTAAACACATCAGATAAAAATTTGGCCCTCACAGCTTACATTCACGTGAAGGAAAACAAACAATAGAAAATAAACTTTAGAAATAATCTCATACATGTTAAATAGTGATATGGGTTATAGAAAAAGAGTAGAACAAAGTAAAGAGAACTAGGATGGTTGGGAATGCAGGAGGCAAGGAGTATCAACTTAAATTTAAATAAAATCTGAATACAATTTAAAGGTTCAAGAAATTAAAACATTCTTCCTTGTTTCTAGTTTGACTTGTTTTGATAAATTATACAATAAGGGATTAGCATAAATTGCAAATTTTTTCTCTGTTGCCTTACTCTTTGTTTTTGAATTAATTTATTATTTTTCTTTGCCTTACTGTCATTAATATCCACTTACATTTTACTTTTTACTATATATGCCCCCATTTAAAAGTGATGACAATAACTGCCCCAAAATTCTATTATCAAAACCTTTGGTTGAAGTATTAGGTTGGTGAAAAAGTAATTATGGTTTTGGACCACTGCAACTAGGCTCAAACATATCTTTATTAATCAAAATAAGAACCATCACAATGACACATTTTTGCCAATGAGAAATAAGTTTGGTTGTTCCTGTAGCATAAAAATTCTTGCCTTGAGATTCAGTGAACTCTTGGAAAGCATTTTCTGCCTCCTGCTAGTTGTGGAAGCATTTTCCCTGCAAAAAATTGAGTTGCTTAAAGTTGTAGTCAGTTGGCAAGAGGTCAGGTGAGTATGACAGATGAAGCAAAACCTCACGGCTCAATTTGTTCAACTTTTGAAGTGTTGGTTATGCAATGTGCAGTTGGATGCTGTAGTGGAGAAGAACTGGGCCCTATCTGTTGACCAATGCCAGCTGTAGGCATTGCAGTTTTCACTGCATCTCATCTATTTGCTGAACATACTTCTCAGATGTAATGGTTTCGCTGAGATTCAGAAAGCTGTAAAGGATCAGACAGGCAGCAAGCAGACCACCAAACAGTGACCATGACCAAGTTTGGCTTTGGGAAGTGCTCTAGAGCTTCCTTTCAGTCCAGCCACTGCGCTGGTCATTTCCCATTGTGGTATGAAACCCACTTTTCATCACACATCACAATCCAATTGAGAAATGGTTTGCTGTTACATAGAATAAGAGAAGACAACACGTCAAAATGATGACTTTTTTTTTTTTTTGCAGTCAGCTCATGATACACCTCCTCACTGAGCTTTTTCACTTTTCCAATTTGCTTCAAATGCTGAACGACAATAGAATGGTTGGCACTGAGTTCTTCGGCAACTTCTTGTGTTGTTTTAAGAGGATCAGCTTCAGTGATCCTCTCAATAGGCTGTTGTCAACTTCCAACACCCAGTCACAGTGCTCCCCATCTTCAAGGCTCTCGTCTCCTTTGCAAAATTTCTTGAACCACCACTGCAATGTATGTTCCTTAGCAGTTCCTGGGTGAAATGCACTGATGTTGCAAGTTGTCTCCACTGCTTTACGACCCACTTTGAACTTGAATAAGAAAATTGTTCAAATTTGCTTCCTCTAACATAATTTTCCTAGTCTAAAATAAATATAAAAATAAACATCAAGTACTAAGTCATTAGCAAAAAAAAAAGTGTATAACATAATCACATTTACGTAAGAATGTATTCCAATATCAAACAGCAAAGTTCAACAATGCAAAATCACAATTACTTTTGTACCAACCTAATACAGTTTTATAAATTTATGCTGTCTATGTCATTTGGTTGACAAGATACCACACAGCAGGTGGTATGAGGGTATGACTTCCCACTATTCACTGCAGCACTATTTTCAATAGCCAGGACATGGAAACAACCTAAATGTCCACCGACAGATGAATGGATAAAATGTGATACATATACACAATGAAATATTACACAGCCATTAAAAGGAATGAAACAGGGTCATCTGTAGAGACGTAGATGGAACGAGACTCTGTCATACCAAGTAAAGTAAGTCAGAAAGAGAAAAACAAATATCATATATTAACACATATATGTGGAATCTAGAATGGACATGTAGACACAATGAGGAAGAGGAAGGTAGGACAAACCGAGACAAAATGGGATTGACATATATACACTACCATGTGTAAAACAGACAGTTAATGGGAACCTGCTGTATAGCACCAGGAGCTCAGGTTGGTGTTGTGATGACCCTAATGGAGGGATGCGGGGCAGCAGGGGTGGGGAGGAGAGGTGGGAGCGAGGTCCAAGAGAGAGGGGATATGTTCCCTGGTGGCTTAGATGGTAAAGAACTTATAAGCAATGCAGGAGATCTGGGTTTGATCCCCAAGTTGGGAAGATGTCCTGAAGAAGGGAATGGCAACCCACTCCCATATTCTTGCCTGGAAAATTCCCTGGACAGAGGAGCCTGGTGGACTACATACAGCCCATGGGCTCACAAAGAGTGGGACATGACTGATTGACTACACTTTCATAGCTAATTCACTTCATTGTACAGCAGAAACTAATACAGCACTGTAAACCAATTACATTACAATTTAAAAAGTAAAATTTACATTAAAAGAAAAAAGAGGGTATGACTAAGGTAATAGAAGAGAGATTAGGTTAGGGGTTGGTTCTCTCCTATAATCAACTATGCTAATTCACATACAGTCTTTTTTTAGCTGAAGGTGTAAGAAGTCTCAAGTATAAAGAAATAAAGATAACAAGTTATTTGGATTCCTTTGGAGAAAGTGCTACTTTGATAAAGTTTGGAATGTTTTAATGGGCAGTAAGTTATCAGCACTGGGAAGGGAAAAAAATCGTTACTATCACCTTGGGTCACAAAGAAAAAAAAAATTCAGCACCCATAAAACAATACAAAATGGTAGTATCTTCTTGGTTCATGTGAATTTACCAATATATATGGATACAGGCTGCAAAAATGAAATTGGTTTAGGGCTAAGAGCAAGATTTTTCTCCTTAAAAATATTCTCACATTTATTTGTTGACTGAAAAATATGCACAAGATAAAACTTGAGTGCGTGCTGTGTTTAGTTGTTCAGTCATGTCCAACTCTTTGTAACCCCGTGGACTGTAGCCCACAAGGCTCCTTGTCCATGGGGATTCTCCTCAAAAGAATACTGGAGTGCCACACCCTCCTCCAGTATCTTCCCAACCCAGGGATCCAACCCAGGTCTCCCACTGCAGGCAGATTCTTTACCATCTAAGCTACCTTGAGAGTTACATTTTATTTGGAAGATTTTCTGAAGACTTCAAGTCCAGGAGGTAGCCTCTCAGATAGCTCTAAGAAAGTATCCTGAAGAGGTAAGGGAGGAGCCAGATATATGTAAGTTGTGCAACAAAGATGACTACTATTAATTAAAGAAAACCAGATATCTCAACTTCGCTTTTTGCTTTTCTATATATGAAAAGATGCAAGAGTCTGAAACTAAGCAGTGGCCACAGGACTGGAAAAGGTCAGTTTTCATTCTAATTCCAAAGAAAAGCAATGCAAAAGAATGCTCAAACTACCGCACAATTGCACTCATCTCACATGCTAGTAAAGTAATGCTCAAAATTCTCCAAGCCAGGCTTCAGCAGTACGTGAACTGTGAACTCTCTGATGCTCAAGCTGGTTTTAGAAAAGGCAGAGGAACCAGAGATCAAATTGCCAACATCCGCTGGATCATGGAAAAAGCAAGAGAGTTCCAGAAAAACA
>SJYV01011308.1:42261-55974 GCA_006410875.1 Neotragus pygmaeus
ATATCAGAGAAGGCAATGGCACCCCACTCCAGTACTCTTGCCTGGAAAATATACAAAATTTAACAAAGACAAAAACATACTCCTTGACAAAGACAAGACAAATTATAGAGGTATATGTGTGATCAGGGGCAAATGTTTGCTACAGAAATCATAAACCATGTATTGAATACCCTGTAATCCTCACCTAAAAGTTTTAATGAAACTTAAAAACTAGTCATGTGTGGATGTGACAGTTGGATTATAAAGAAAGCTGAGTGCCAAAGAATTGATGCTTTTAAACTGTGGTGTTGCAAAAGACTCTTGAGAGTCCCTTGGCCTGCAAGGAGAACCAACCAGTCCATCCTAAAGGAGATCAGTCCTGAGTGTTCACTGGAAGGACTGATGTTCAAGCTGAAACTCTAATACTTTGGCCACCTGCTGTGAAGAGCTGACTCATTTGAAAAGACCCTGATGCTGGGAAGGCAGGGTGACGAAGGCAGGAGGGGAAGGGGACGACAGAGGATGAAATGGTTGGATGGCATCCCTGATTCAATGGACATGAGTTTGAGACAACTCTGGGAGTTGGTGATGGATAGGGAGGCCTGGCGTACAGCAGTCCATGGTGTTGCAAAGAGCTGGACACGACTGAGTGACTGAACTGCATGATATTCCTTCCAAAGTCTCCTTGAAGATAAATTTTCTAGGAAATGAGAATGCTATGTGATAATAGAGGCATAAATTACAGTTATGCCGCCACAAGCCAAGAAATGCCAAGAATTACTAAAAGCTGAGAGAGAGGCATGAAATAGATTCTCCCTCTGAACCCCCAAAAGGAAACAAACCCTACTGCTGCTGCTGCTTAGTCACTTCAGTCATGTCTGACTCTGTGTGACCCCACAGACGGCAGCCCACCAGGTTCCCCTGTCCCTGGGATTCTCCAGGCAAGAACACTGGAGTGGGGTGCCATTTCCTTCTCCAATGCATGAAAAGGAAAAGTGAAAGTGAAGTCGCTCAGTCGTGTCGACTCTTAGCGACCCCATGGACTGCAGCCTACCAGGCTCCTCTGTCCATGGGATTTTCCAGGCAAGAGTACTGGAGTGGAGTGCCATTGCCTTCTCCGAACCAATGCTACTAACATCTTGATTTCAGGTTTCTGGCCTCCTGAACCCTGAGAGAATAAATTTCTCTCATTTTTTAATATCCAGCTTGTGGTATTTTGTTATGACAGCTCTAGAAAATCAATATAGATTCCTGCCTAGTTATCCCTTCCAAGTTTCCTTGAGGATAAATTTTTCTAGGGTCAACTAAAGAATGTCCCTCGCCATCTGGACCTATGGGGATTAGCCCTGGTAATCATTCATCTTCAACACACTTTGAACAGAGCTCAGGGCAGAGATCTGTAATGAGGCACTCTGTGTGCTGGGAAAAACTGGCACAACAGGCCTTCAGAGATAATTTTCAAGAGATAATTTGATGAACCCAAATTCTTGTATCCTCTCATACTTAGAAAAGCACTAACTTAAGACAGTCCTGCCTTATGACTAGCAGCAACTTTCTATGAGACATGTGTTTGACTGAATATACTTTTTCCAGTATCACATATATGCTGATGGGAGCCCCCTTAACTTTTCTGGAGCAGTTCCCCATACCTATCTCAGAGGATGCCTCCAGGCTATCGTCCTCAGTGAAAGTCGCTCAGTTGTATCCAACTCTTTGCAACCCCATGGACTGTATAGTCCATGGAATTCTCCAGGCCAAAACATGAGTGGGTAGCCTTTCTCTTCTCCAGGGGATCTGCCCAGCCCAGGGATTGAACCCAGGTCTCTCGCATTGCAGGCAGTTTACCAGCTGAGCCACAGGGGAAGCCCTCATAAGTCCCCAAATAAAACTGAAATTCACATCTCTCACATCTTTCACATGGTATATTTTTATTTCAGTCGACACACTAGGATGGGAAAAATTCCTAAACACTGAGGACACATATTTGTTTTGCTGCATTTTAAAAAAATTGTTTGGCTGTACGCTTGCAGGATTTTACTTCTCCAACCAGGAACTGACCTCAAGCGCTATGAAAGAGAATCTGTCTGCCAATGCAGGAGACGCAAGAGATGTGGGTTCAATCCCTGGTTCAGGAAGATCCCCTGGAGCAGAAAGTGGCAACTCACTCCAGTATTCTTGCCTAGAAAATTCCATGGACAGAGAAGCCTGGCTGGCTAGAGTCCATGGGAGCGCAGAGAGTTGGACACGACTGAGTGACTGAGTACACACATACAAAAACTTTGGCAGTGAAAGCACAGAGTCCTAACCACTAGACCACTAGGGAATTCCCTTGCTGGATCCTTTTATACACACTTGTTTTCAGAGAAATTAAATAATGTATTTTTTAAAGTCAGAGTTTTCAAAGGCCATATTGTAATTATTAGGTTTCTTTCAATGCAGACGATCACAGTAATCACAGGGAATTTTTTATCCATCCTGCTTAGTTCCTTTAGCCTCTCTCAATAAGTTATTAAATATTAATATGAAAGCATGTCTATGCTAAGCACTATGTTAGGTGCTGGGTATAAAATGGTGAATGAAACCACTGAGCTATACTTAATGAAGAAATATATCAACTTAAAAATAAATTTAAAAAAAATAAATAAAAGATTATACTACCAGAAGTACTGCAAAGAATTAGTTTCCAGAGGATTAGAGAACACAAAGAAAGAAAATCTGAAATTTACAAGAGGAAATCTACTGACAAAAAAAGACTGCCCTGAGGAAATAAAAGTCTGCCTACATCTATCTGGGCTTGGTTTGTGCATGTGTAACAGAAGAAACAATGTACGAAACAGAGTTAAGTAAACCTTATTCAAGGAACACAGGAAGACCCCTGCTATGTATAATATAAGGAGGGGAAATGATGCA
Organism: Neotragus pygmaeus; assembly: GCA_006410875.1. Classification (NCBI taxonomy): domain Eukaryota; kingdom Metazoa; phylum Chordata; class Mammalia; order Artiodactyla; family Bovidae; genus Neotragus; species Neotragus pygmaeus. The sequence continues at coordinate 45,151 of SJYV01011308.1, forward strand.
GCATGAGGCTATACAGGTAGACAGCAGTCAGATCTCACAGCACCTTTTGATTAATAAAGCAGCTTGGCAGTTTAACAATTTTTTTTTTCTCTCTTGATTTTATCTCTTTTCATGTGATCTTAGACCTGTGAGCTTTAAGCAGGGGTACAAGGAAACAGTAATGAGGTGTACATATATTTCTAAAAGATTACTTTGGCTGTAGCATCAAATTAAATGGATATAACACTGAATGCAGAAGAACTATTAGGGAGACTATGGCAGTAATCCAGAGGAGAGGTGGTAAAATCTAAACTGGTTGAGAAGGAGATGTAGAGACAGTCGGGAAAAAGAAAAGGAGAAGCAGATGATTTCAAGAAATATTTAAGAGATAAAACCAACAAGTCCCTACTTTAAAATAAAGTGCTTGTCTCTCTTCCAATTTAAGCTCTGCACCTATATATCCTTTGTAGACCTGGTTTGTGTACAATTTTTCCTATATGAATCAACTAGAGTTTGTCTCTGCAAGAAAGAAGTGGGGAGAAGAGAGAGGCATTTAACTCACCATTTTAAATAAGCAGTGAAAGTTTACATTAGAAAGGAAGGAAGGAGAACTGTTTGCTATGTGAGTAATGCTACAGGGTTTGCTTATAAACAGGCAATGAAGCCATGAGTAAAAGATGTAGAGCATATTCATTCAACAGGTCCAAAGCTGCATGAAAATAGATATTATCAAGAGAAAAAGTAATTTGACTCAAAATTACAAGGTCAATGAGACCCTTGTGAAGAATATGAATTAGAATGGAAGCTGAAAATAAAGAATGTATACAAATATAAACTGTTTTAATGGCTGAATGAGATAAAGGGAGAAAGGCAGTTTTGCATGGATGCTACTAGGAACTCCCACTGGAATTCATTGGGCTGTGTATAAAAGTATCAGCTACTAATAGAAGTGGTATGTTAAATGTGAAGGTCACTTTGCAATCCATTTTTACTATACAGTGATGAGAGAAATATTGTTAAATTGATCAAGGGATAACTGTAGCAAAGAATCACTATCCAAATACTAAAAACCCCCAAACACATTTTTAAACACTGAGCTATACAAACCGACCACAGAAGGCAGGACCATATTTGTGGTAGACAGCTAGCTAGTTGTCCACACAAATTTCTGTATCCCTTCCATAGTATAGAGCTGCCCTGGGAACTGCTGCCCAGCAAGATTTTATTTCCCAGCCTTTCTTGTATCTAGCAGAAATGAATGTGAATAGAACCATATGAGTCACTGCCAGGTCAAACTTTTTAAGAAGCAGGTGTGAATTTTGCATGTTCTCTTTGTTTCAGGCAGCTAGATGCAGAAGACACGAGTCTTAAGGATTTGCAAGGCTCAAAGATGGGCAGTGTGTGGACCTTAAATCACTGTGGAAGATAAGCCATCTACCAACCAAAAATACCAGCATGTGATTCATCTATGTAAAAAATAAACTTCAACTGTGTTAAGACACTGAAAGTTTGGACTTTGTTATAGCAGCAAGCATTACTCTAATATCTGCTTATAGATTATGTAACTGGATCTTTAGGTTTCCTTTTTTAGCATGTATTTTTATGTACTTCAGGAAAATACTTATGCTAGGCTAAAACACAAACCTGGAAATTTGCCACAAGAGAAAGTCCTAAACAACTCAGTAATCCAAGTACAAGGCCAGCCTTGTTTAATCTGATGATTTGATTCTCTTCAGGATTCAGAGCATGAACTTGCTTATAACGAACATAAATGGTCGCAACACCTGGGAAAAGACAATTGGAAAAACAAAAAAGTAATAATAAATAACTAAGGAATAAAGTTGCCAATAAAGAGCTCACAAAAGTCAGTGGTATCTAGAAACATGGAGTTACTCCAGCCCCCATTCCACCCCTTGACCCCGCTGCACATGGGATCTTAGTTCCCTGACCAGGGATCGATCCCATGCCCCATGCATTGGAAGCTCAGTCTTAACCACTAGACCACCAGGGAAGTCTCAAGAAGCATAGTTTCCTTTTAAAGATAATCTGAGAGAAGAAAAAACAAAACAAGCAAAAAACCAGCTGCAGTTTCTAAAGAACTTTTAAGATTGTACTGTAGAGAAATGCAAATCAAAACCAAAAAGAGGTACCATTTCATGCATGGCTGTGAACCAAAAATCTACAAGCAATAAATGCTGGAGAGGGTGTGGAGAAAAGGGAACCCTCTTACACTGCTGGTAGGAATGCANAATTAAAAAAAATAAAACAAAAAAAAATTTCAGCAAATGAAAAGATTGCCTCAAAATTAATAAAAAAAACATTGGGAAATGTAAAAAAAAAAAAAAGATGGTACTGTAAAACTACTATTATCTCTGTGTGACTGAACAAGTTCTTTGTTTCCTGTGGGCCTCATGTTAAAAATATTTTGGAAAAATTTAAGAGATGTGTTTGGTGTTTTCTGAAAATCTCTAGTAATATATGTCATATAAAGCACAAACTGGGGGTTTCCCAGGTGGTGCTAGTGGTAAAGAACACACCTGCCAATGCAAGAGATATGAGAGACATGGATCCCTGTGTCAGGAAGATTCTTTGGAGAAGGGGATGGCAACCACACCAATATTCTTGCCTGGAGAATCCCACAGAAAGAGGAGCCTGGCAGGCTACAGTCCTTGGGGTCCCAAAGAGTCAGATATAAGTAAAGCGACTTCACACAAACTATTACATATGATTAGCATTAAAGTGTAGGGTAATTAGTTTGAAGAATATGGATAAGATAAACATAGGCAAAAATCACCAAAGGATCATTTGCCTCACTCTCATTTCATTTCAAATTGCTACAACTTGGCTCAATCAGATACAGTAGTCAGGAATACAGGAAAAAAAAAACAAAACCCCACTTGACTGTCCTTATTGGTTAAGAAAGGGCCAAATTAAACCTTCCATTGCAAAAATATTGCCAAAGAACTAAAAGTGTAGAAAACATAACAGAGATATACTTTTGTAGAGACATATTTCTGAAAACTTTAGTTATAAGATGAACTTCTGTACACTGAAATAATTTTTTTAACTTAAGTGTTTGCCCTGAGCAAATAATAAACATGATATGGAAAAATGCAAATATTTAAAACAATCACAATTGGTGGAAAAAGCATTATTTTANCATATTTCTGAAAACTTTAGTTATAAGATGAACTTCTGTACACTGAAATAATTTTTTTAACTTAAGTGTTTGCCCTGAGCAAATAATAAACATGATATGGAAAAATGCAAATATTTAAAACAATCACAATTGGTGGAAAAAGCATTATTTTAGTAAACCATTAATTAAAAAATTAACTCAAAAAATAATGAAAGGAATGTAAAATAGTATGGTAGAACTCCATTTCTTTGGCATTAGAATATCACTCAAAAATCAAAACAGAGTTTCATAGCTATTCTCAAACTTCTCAATTGTTTATCTTAAAGGAATTTTGTTGAGGTTAGTTGTGGTCAGTGTGTTGATAGCTCTTGTCCTCTACTGGTTGCTTAAGAAATCCCCTTAAGACCTCAAGGAATATTTGGTTATATTTGACAGCTTCTATTTGCATGAGTAGTCAAATAGCTCTATAGATATTTTTAAAAGATTTATTTCCATAATTTGGCATTTCTAGACATTGTTTTTACTTTAAAAGAAACATATCGCCATCAATAATTTAGTGATGATAACCTTCCTTCAATGTAACTAGCAAGTAAAACAAATAACCCAACAGTAAAGAGCAATTCAGCTATAAATTTTGATTCCCAAAATCATTCTTACTACTTACATAAAACTGCAGCGATATTTAACATTGCCCCAAACAAGCATTTTTCTGGAGCCACTGTACCAGTGTCACTAGAAAAAAAAAAAAAAGAAAAAAAAATAGGTAGGAGGATTTCTCACATTAGATTCAGATATACATGTGTGTTTCTTCTAATGGATAAGAAACAAAAGAGGTTATTTCAAATCCTTTATCTTTTTATAAATTCCATGATTCAACTCTTAATTTTATAATGAGAACATGACAATTTCAGCTCTCAATATTTGACATTCACTTTTTTCTCATATCACTTAAGGTTATTTCTTTTTCATATAATACGATTCACTATAAATTAATAAAATAGCTATCCTTGTCATGTTGAGGTTGCATTGCTAACTTACATCAGTCAGGTACCATGTTTATCTGTCTCACCTGAATATTCCCTAAATACCAAAGATCCTTTCAGATTCTTTGGGCATCTGTTGTTCTCTGCCTATAATTAACACCTAATTGTTTCCTGATTACTTTTAAAAAATATTTATCAAGCACCTAACAGGATTGTCAGACAGCATTTTAGGGACAAAAACATTGTGGAAATAAAAGAGACAAAGCTCTTGCCTTTGTCCTTCTGGAGATTCCACTCAAGGCCGGTTTTGAGTTCTCTCCTCTCTACAGCCTAGGTGACTCATACAGGTTCCACTCCAGACTTCTATTAAAATCACGGATCACACTGTATTGCAATGTGTCTGTTTACATGCCTGTCTTTCAGTGCAGGATGAAGTGCACAGATCCTGATTAACAGCCCAACATTTACTAACCGGGGAACCTTGAGTATGTTCTATATATACCCACGGTTGCCCCCTATCTAAAAAATGAAACTAGCAATTCCTTCCCAGACTCATCAGATCAACATAAGGAAATGAAACTGTGGTCATGAATGCAAAGTATCTAGCATAGCTGCAGGCACACAGAAGACACTCTGTGAATGTTAGTTCCTTCCCATTTCCTCAAACTACTGAAAAGATTAAAAAGAGAAAGTCTTTATCCTCAAATTGAAGTAATATAGGAAGGAGATATGAAGGATCTCAACCCTGATAATGGTAATTTTTAAAAAGAGGAAAGTCATATCCGCTAAGGAATCAATAATAAATATCTGGTGAATATTTGGATCAGGTTTAGCAAAGTAAAGTATCAAATACTGATTCAAATGACTGCTCCTTCCCACTCTACAATGTTTCTTAAGACACAAAAGATTTTGTTACTCTTTGATCATCTTCAGAGAGTGGGGATTGTCTTTGCTTCTACCTTTCAAATTTTCAAGAATAAATGCATATGTATTATTCTTATAATCAGAAAAAAAAAATCCATGGAACTTCCCTGGTGGTCAAATGGATAAAACTCTGTGCTTCCAAGGCAGGGGGCATGGGTTTGATCCGTGATCATGGAACTAAGATCCCACAAGCTGCATGGTATCGCCAAAAAATAAAAATAAATTAGAAAAAAAAGTCCATAATTTTAACTGTGGTATTTCAAATGATGCTCCTGTTTTAGATTACCCATAAGTAAGTAACTTATGGGGCTTCCCAGGTGGCTCAGATGGTAAGGAATCTGCCTGCAATGCAGGAGACATGGGTTCAATCCCTGGGTCAGGAAGATCCCTCGGAGAAGGGCATAGCAAACCACTCCAATATTCTTGCCTGGAGTATTCTATGGACAGAGAAGCCCGGTAGGCTATAGTCCATGGGGTTGCACAGAGTCAGACACAACTGAGTGACTAACACTTTCATTTTCAAGTAAATAACAGCATGCACTTCCAAGATGGCTAAGTGTGCTCTGGATCAGAATGACAAACTAGCCTACAAAGAAAAATAGCCAAGCCCATCACCTCATCAGCATTGCATTTCAACCCAGTGGTCATTACACATCATTAAAAAAATTATCTGATCATTATTATATGTTATTTATATTATTATGCATATATTAAATACAAGTTCTTTTCTTTTTTTGGCCACGTAGCATGGTTTGTGGGATTTCAGTTCCCCAACCAGGGATCAAACCCAGGCCCTTGGTAGTGAAGTGAGGAGTTCTGACCACCAGACCACCAGGGAATTTCCAAATAAAAGTTTAAATATTTTGAAATATAAAATACATAGACATTCTAACAATTTCTTCTTATACCCCAGTGGCTAGTCTCATGCACCCGACCTACACATTCATAACTTGAACCATGAGAACACCTGAAGCACACTTGCAAAATTGTCTCTGAACTGTGAATTATCCCTGAGGTGAAATTTATATTTGGTTATATGTCATATGGGGAGTGTAACAATGAAGTCTTGCAGGTAGATTCTATGAGCTAGCTGAAAGGAACTTTGCGGAGTAACTAGTCTAACTCTATCATTTTTCAGATGAAGAAAATGAGCCTAGGAGGAGTAAACATAAGTACCACTGAGTTTACATACATTAAAATGTGGGAGGAAATTCTCCAGATAATAATATTAAGTTCATTAGCAAAAATAAATAAATAAATAAATAAATAAATAAATAAAAGGCAGCAGAACAGAGACAGAAAAGGAAGTATCTAGTTTTCTATCAGAAAATCACATACAGTACCATCAGAGAACTGAAACTCATAAAGAACTCAATGAACTCAAATTATAAAGAGCTCTTTGAAATGAAGGCAAATTCTCTTAGGGAAAATAAAAATGACAGAAGACTCTCACGAATATGTATGCTCTCTTGGAGTTACTGGAGAATGAACTGGCTCTTTAAGCTACAGGTCCTTAGATCAGAGTGGTGAACAGTGGTGACTTATCAAAATTATTCCTAGAACTGGAAACTTTATATCTTTGGATTTTATAAATCTTCTTAAAGTAGACTCAATCTGTTGGTGACCTGTGTGCTACACCATACCACTGTGGAAACAATAAATGAAACGGCATTGCCCTGATCTCTTCTTGACATTTAAATAAACAGATAAATTTAGCCTTTAAGTTTATCACCTTTAAGAAGTGCTCTAATTTCTGTGTTGGAAAGGTTATTTTTCAGAGGGTAAACAAACAAAGGAAATAACTACGACAAACAACCAAACTGGGAGGAAATCAACCAAGTCGTTAATCATTCCTGGAGGGGTAGAAACTAGAGGGAGGCTGGAAAAGACTTTGAATTTCACTTTTATAATCACTCTAGTACTGTTTAAAATGTGTTAATATAATGCAATAATAAGAACATATTGCCTTTATACCTGAAAAAAAAAAGATTATGGACATAGCACATGTAATCAAGTACCCATATTTAAATCACAAGTAGTTTTGATATTTCAAAAACATTATCAACAAATTTAGATACTTAAGTGTGTCAGAAAAATCTACACAACGTGTCATAAAGAGTAAGATCATAGTCTCTAGAATCAAACGGCTCGCCTGGTCAAACTGAATCTTGGTTCCATCAGCTACTGAGTCATATGCCCTTGAATAAACAACCTCCTTGGACCTCTTTTCATCCTCTATCAAATGGGGGTAATAGTTCCCAACTCAAAGGGTGGCTGTAAAGATTCAATTATTTAAGACCTATTTAAGAAGAATGCTTAGAACATTACCTTGTACACAGTAAGCAAATCAACTGATGTTTGCCATTACCATTATCTTTGAAAGAAAGTGAAACTGTTAGTCACTCAGTCGTGTCCGACTGTTTGAGACTCCATGGACTGTAGCCCGCCGGGCTCCCCTATCCACGGAATTCTCCAGGCAAGAATACTGGAGTGGGTTGCCATGCCCTTCTCCAGGGGGTCTTCCTGACCCAGGGATGGATCTTGAGTCCCCCGCATTGCAGGCAGATTCTTATTACTGTTGTTCTAGTATTTCTGAATTGTAAAGGGAAAATAATTCCAACTCTATCTCCTGAAACCTTGAAAACTTTTTTGGAAAACAGGCATTGAGGTGTCATAATTCACTAACTGAACCTTAACCATCTGTCTCCATATTTCTCTATGACACAGAAAGAACCAAATACAACTTCCTTTTTCTGCTTTTATTATTGTAATATCAAACATAAAATTTGAATTTCAAAATGTTAAAATTAAATGTTGAGTTCAATATTAAAACATGAATGATACATACCATTCTCCACAAAAGAATACATTTCACTGACCTGATATAAGGCAAAACAGGGTCAACATGGTGAAGTGTGATAGCAGTGATATATGAAACTACGAAAGCAGCCGCCGTCCAAATTACAAGGGCTGAAGGAAGGAAACTGAGGCCTTGCTGAAACCACCACATCTCAAATAGGTCTCTTGAGGCAGAAAAAAAAAACAAATTAGGTAAGATTATTCAAGAGTATTTCATCTATTCTACTTCAGCCATCTCATCCCACAAAATTGTACTTTTCATCCTCAGCTGTTTCACTCCTGATCAATTCCCACACCATCTACTGACACCTACTCTCCTTCAGTTTCGTAGTAAATGGAACCAGGAATCAACCACTTTCTGCATCCAGACACTATCTCTCTACCCCATCTTTCCACACATAATCAATTACCAAGGACTATTAATTTCACCTCTTGGATTTCCTCAAATCTGCCCCTTCTCTCCATCTTCACTGCTACTACTCTACCTAAACCACCATCATTTCTTGACCAGATTATTATTATAACCTTCTAAATGGTCCTCCTTTAGTCTGGACCACAACCAACCCAGACTCTACTATATTTTTTAAAAAGCATTCTAATTCTAAAATACCAATCTGACCACTTTATTCTCCTCCAGAGAAGCTTTCTGTGCCTCCCCCATGCCCTTACTAGTTTTCTTTCCTTCTTCACATGGCCTATGGTCTTTTTATTGTCTGATCTTTATTTATTCAATACTTTCCTCTCTGGCCACTTCTCTGAGTGCTCCCAGTTCCCTGACCTAGTTATCAGCATCTTCACCACCAATACAAAAACAGTGTTTACTGTGTCAGCAAGCCTACCAAGTACCTTAAACATGATCTCCTTTAATCCTCAGAACAGAATCATAGAGGTTAAGAGAACTGCCCAAGGTCATAGGGCTGCAGTAGAGACAGTATTCAAACTCAGGCAGTTCCATTCTAACACCAGTCATCATGCAAATCTCTTTCAGGTTGCCAAGTGTGTCATGCCCTCTTGCACACCTTTGAACCTTCGTTTTGTCTGGCTACAAATAGTGTCACACCTCCTCCTCCACTACCACATATTAACTGCTATACATTTCAAGTATCAGCTCTTCTAGCTTCATCTGAGTATTTCTGCTTTGTTTCCAACAGCACCCTTACTTTCTCAACAAGGACACTGCTTGTTTGGTTTTCTTTCTCACTTAACTTTAGAAGACCTATCTACACATATACCATACATCACTTTCTCCCTTAAATTCCAGACGGAGTAATAAGGTGTCAATAGCTCAGTCGTGTCTGACTGCAACCCCATGGACCATAATCTATCAGGCTCCTCTGTCCATGGGATTTTCCAGGCAAGAGTACTGGAGTGGATTGCCATTTCCTTCTCCAGCGGATCTTCCCAACCCAGGGATCAAACCCAGGTCTCCCACATTGTAGACAGACGCTTTACCATCTGAGCCACCAAGGAAATCCTAATATGAATTAGAAAATATTAATTTATCTTCATGCATTTAATTTTTAAAAATAAAGAAATATTTTCAAATTATAAGAAATTACTATTACACATGTGAAAATAATTTCATATTTGGAGAAGTATCTTCTCATAGTGTGACCGATTGCAATTCAGTATTTCCCATGAACTCTGTAAAAACTTACACTCTTATCTCCACGATCCTCGAACATGCTCAGCTTCCTCATCTCAGACTGACCTTCCAAATAATGAAACCTCAGCCATTTTTGACTTGTACTTCTTTTTAACTCTGATCATCTGACTTCCTACTAAATATGTACATCTAAACCTTGCTAAGTAAGTTTCTTTTCCTTTATCCCTAGAGTCACCATTGTACACCCAATTTGAGTAATTTCCTGTCTGAATCAACATAATCTCTTTTCTGTTCTTTCTTCCTGTCATCCCTTAACATTCCATCAATTTTACTCCTCTATTTAGTTAATCATGCTAGTTCCCTGGGGCTTTCCTCGTGGCTCAGGTGGTAGAGAATCTTCCTGCAATGCAGGAGACCCAGGTTCAATCCCTGGTTCAGAAAGATCCCTGGGAGAAGGAAATGGCAACCCACTCCAGTATCCTTGCCTGGAGAATTCCATGGACAGAGGAGCCTGGTGGGCTACAGTCCATGGGGTAGCAAAGAGTCGGACATGACTGAGCAACTAACACTTTCACATTGGGTGTCTTGCTTGGGAACTCTCCCTAGGCAGTAAATTGGAGCCATTATTTCCCATCTCTCAGGGATCACTCCCAGTCCTTCTTCACCTGATGCCAATTCCTTACGAAGTTCCTATAGGACTTTCCCCAGCATGTTTCTGGACAATAATTCTTAATTTCTATAAATTTTTAGTAACTTCTAAAAATTTGAATTTAAAATCTTTAGGAGTCTAGTTTCCAATTTGTTGGTTCTGATAGCCCTTGCACACATTTTTTTCCCAATTTTCGACTATGAGCTCCTGTTTAGATGATCTTAATTGCGAGTGTTCCAAAAGGTTTAGATTAAGGGTGAATCATTCCAGAGAGTCTGTATTTTTTCCAGGTACTCTGGCACATTATGAACCTGGGTTGACTTCAATTTCTTGGCTTCCCAGTTTTTCAGACCATGTGGAGTATTACTCTGCCATTAAAAAGAATAAATTTGAATCAGTTCTAATGAGATGGATGAAACTGGAGCCTATTATACAGAGTGAAGTAAGCCAGAAAGAAAAACACCAATACAGCATACTGACACATATATACAGAATTTAGAAAGATAGTAATGATGACCCTGTATGTGAGACAACAAAAGGACACAGACATAGAGAATGGACTTTAGGCCTCAGAGGGAGTAGGAGAGGGCGGGATGATCTGGGAGAATGGCATTGAAGCATATATACTATTATGTAAGAAACGAATCACCAGTCTATGTTTGATACAGGATGCAGGATGCTTGGG
>SJYV01011308.1:56062-109442 GCA_006410875.1 Neotragus pygmaeus
AGAATGGACTTTTGGCCTCAGAGGGAGTAGGAGAGGGCGGGATGATCTGGGAGAATGGCATTGAAGCATATATACTATTATGTAAGAAACGAATCACCAGTCTATGTTTGATACAGGATGCAGGATGCTTGGGGCTGGTGTACGGGGATGATCCAGAGAGGCGTTGTGGGGTGGGAGGTGGGAGGGGGATTCAGGATTGGGAGCTTGTGTACACCTGTGGTGGATTCATGTCGATGTATGGCAAAGCCAATAAGAGTATTGTAAAGTCAAATTAAAAAAAAAAGAAATAAATAAAACATAACAATGAAGTCTTAGTGTTAAAATAAAAAAATAATAATAATAAAGTAAATTTAAACTTTGAATCTGAGTGATGACAGGCCCTATAGTTTTTAGTTCTTATGTGGTATCTTTATTCCCCCACCTGGAGCTGTGATAAAAGGAACATTTGTGATCCCTCTCTGCCAGGAAGGAGATATTTTTTCCTAGCCCATCTTTCATTGAATATGTAGATTTTTGAGGCTCTTGGTTGATTTGAGGGGAGAGGTGGTTCTCCAAGGCCACGAGTTATACAACTGCAAATGGGAATATTTACTTTTTTTTTAATGAAAAAGTCATCCCCTGACACACAGGCATCACCTACACAAACTATATAACATGAATGGTGTCTCTGGAAGTTATACATCCGGGAGGTCAAAGGGTTATGAATTCTCTCTCTCTAACTTGGGTGGTAACAGGGGTAGCCTATCATTTATCTGTAATTGTACTTTATTTCAAAGGCCCCTCAAAAGACACACTACTAGTTTACTACCCTGGTGTCAACTCTCTTTGACTTTTTAGCCCTGGGAATTTCCCCTTCTTTCCTATGAGGACTGCTATACATTTACAAGGCCAATATAATTTATTCAGCATTTGGGTGTTTTGGCAAAAGGGATTTTCAAAAGATTTTGTCCACCCTATTGCTAGAAGCATGACCTCTTTAAACACACACACACACACACACACACACACACACACACACACACACAAAACCCCCAGAATCCCAAGGGCTGTGTTAATCTCAGGTATGTTGGAGGCTGTGGTCCCAGTCAAGTTCCAGAATATGGGATAAAGTCAGAGAAGAGAGTAAGAGTGCTGGAGATAGATAATTCATTTTGTTCAAAGTTGGGGAAAGCACTGTCTTTGTCCAGGGAGAATGGGAAAGCCTATTTTATTTTATTTTATTTTTTCGGCCTTGCCATGCAGCTTGCAGGATCTCAGTTCCTGGACCAGGGACTGAACCCAGGCCATGGCAATAAAAGCCTGTTACTCTTAACTACTGGGCCACCAGAGAATTCCCACACGACCTCTTCCTTTAATTGTTTGTACATGTCCAAATCTTTCCTATTCTTCAAAATCAGGCTGAGATACCATATCCACACAACCTTCCCTAATCCATTTGGATCTGGAAATAAATATTCCTTCTTCTGAGAACATCTGACTTGCAGCTCATTTTCTTTGACTGTATAAAAACTGGGGAGGGTATCTGAAGTAGACAAAATCCTTGATGAGGAATTCCCCTTCTCTACTCACAGAATAGGGACTTGCCCATAAAAAGTACTCAAACCAGATCCTCATAAACCTCGAAAAGGTTCATGAATTTTCTATTTCAGTTAACAGCATAAGTGATCCCCAACTTACAGTAGTTCATCTCTACGATGGTGCAAAAGCAAATTTACATTCAGTAGAAATCACACTTCAAATTTTGCCCTTTTCCTAGCCTAGTGATATGCAGTACAATATTCTTGTGACAAGATGCAGCTCCTGGTCATTTGCAACCATTCTTATTCCTAGCTACCACTGCTACTGCTAAATCGCTTCAGTCGTGTCCAACTCTGCGACCCCATAGACGGCAGCCCACCAGGCTCCCCCGCCCCTGGGATTCTCCAGGCAAGAACAATGGAGTGGGTTGCCATTTCTTTCTCCAACGCATGAAAGTAAAAAGTGAAAGTGAAGTCACTCAGTCGTGTCTGACTCTTAGCCTACCAGGCTACTCTGTCCATGGGATTTTCCAGGCAAGAGTACTGGAGTGGGGTCCGACTGCCTTCTCCACTAGCTACCACTGTAAACACTCAACTAAGATTCTCATTTCTTTTGGCCTGTGTTTTTCCTTCCCCTCCATCCATTCTACATGCACTGCCAAATTAACTTTCCTAAAACATATTTCTGCTCAAAAACTTCTTTAAATAAAATCGTGTGAACTTGGGCAAGCTCCATTAATTTCTCTGAACCAGTTTCTCCTTTGAAAAACAATATTATTGGCAAAGGCTGTACTGTCCAATACAGTTAGTACCAGCCACAGGCGAAGAGCTGACTCACTGGAAAAGATACTGATGCTGGGAAAGACTGAAGACAAAAGGAGAAGGGGGCAGCAGAGGATGAGATGGTTAGATAGCATCAGAGACTCAATGAACAATCTTGGGGAGACAGTGGAGGACAGAGGAGCCTGGCTTGCTGCAGTCCATGGGGTCACAAAGAATGGAATAACTTAGTGACTGAATAACAACAACAAAGCCACATGTGACTATTTAAATAAAAAATTTCAGTTCCTCAGTTGTACTAGATGCATTTCAAGTGCTCAGAAGCCACAGCTGTAGCTACCATACAGGATGGTGAAAACATGGAACATTTCCATTATCACGGAAAAGTTCTGTTGGACAGCGCTGGATCACTATTACAGGGATTACACTGACATAGCACAAGGAAAGAACCTAAACACTTACTGATACTGGTACCGTTCAGTATTAACTGTTAAATGCTCTAAAAGAATATCTGCTTCAGAGAGGTTTTTTCCAAGAAGTAAATGAGATAATATATGTAAAGATGCTTTCATGGGTGGTCAGTAAACATTTGTTCCTCTTTTAGAATATAAAAGATGAAAGTTCACAAAATACCAGTCTTCAAATATGCCCAAACTTGCACCTTTTTGTAAATCCTGAAACTCACATATAAACAAAATAGAGGCTGTTTCAACCCACATGTCTTTAAAACATGTAAATTTCAAGTCAATGCACCAATATTGCTCAAGGGTAGAGCACTATGCTATTAATTTTTTTTAAAGAGTTGGTATGTGTGTATTTTATAATAATATAATAGAATTAAATAATATTTTAAATCTGGGATATCAATTTTCTCATTCTTTCTCACATTAGAGACCTTTCACTGATCTCAAAAACGATAAAATTAAATGAAGAACACTGAGTTCCCTCCCACAGAAGGAAAAGCAATAATGAGGAAAAAAGATAGCTTATTATTAAGCTAAATAGAGCACTGACCAGTCCCTGAGATGCAACGGAAGAACACATTTGTAAGGTCAGATTTAGGTAAGTGCAAATCTCAGCTTTATCACATCCCAGCTGTACAATTTCAGGCAAGTTACTTAGCTTCTCTGAGTTTCAGTACTCTGATTTGTAAAGTAGCTATTCCTTAGAGTAGTACAGAGTAAACATACAAATAATCATGATGCTGCTGCTCAATCACTAAGTCATGTCCAACTCTTTCTGACCCTATGGACTGTAGACCACTGGCTCCTCTGTCCATGGGATTTTCCAGGCAAGAATACTGGAGTAGGCTGCCATTTTCTCCTCCAGAGGATCTTCCTCACCCAGGGATGGAACTTGTATCTCCAGAGTTCCCTGCACTGGCAGGCGGATTCTTCACCACTGAGCCACCTGTGAAGCCCCATAATAATGATAGGTGATTTATCAACTCTGTACAACCACAATTAGCCACAGGGATGGGGAATGACAATTCTTAATTCCTTGTACATGTGAATCATCTTAGATTCCTATCTCCTTAGGTTTTGAGAGTTCTAGTTATCTAAATTGACAATTTAGAGGAAAAGCAGCAGCAAATGGTTGTTGTTCAGCTGCTCAGTCATATCCAACTGTTTGGGACCCCATGAACTGCAGTATGCCAGGCTTCCCGGTCCTTCACTATCTCCTGCAGTTTGCTCAACTCATGTTCACTGAGTTGGTGATGCTATACAACCATCCCATCCTCTGTCACCTTCTTCTCCTCCCCTCAATCTTTCCCAGCATCAGGGTCTTTTTCAATTAGTCAGCTCTTCGCATCAGGTGGCCAAAGTATGAGAGCTTCAGCTTCAGCATCAGTCTTTCCAATGAATATTCAGGACTGATTTCCTTTAAGATGGACTGGTTGGATTTACTTGCAGTCCAAGGGACTCTCAAGAGTCTTCTCCAGCACCACAGTTTGAAAGCATCAATTCGTTGGCATTCAGCCTTCTTTATGGTCCAATTCTCACATCCGTACATAACTACTGGAAAAACCATAGCTCTGACTATACCTACCTTTGTTTGTAAGGTGATGTCTCTGATTTTTAATACTCTAAGTTTGTCATAGCTTTTCTTCCAAGGAGCAAGCATCTTTTAATTTCATGGCTACAGTCACCGTCCACAGTGATTTTGGAGCCCAAGAAAATGAAGTCTTTCATTGTTTCCATTTTTTTCCCATCTATTTGCCATGAAGTGATGGGACCAGATGCCATGATGTTAGTTTTTTGAATGTTGAGTTTGAAGCCGGCTTTTTCACTGTCTGCTTTTACCTTCATCAAGAGGCTCTTTAGTTCCCCTTGGCTTTCTGCCATTAGGCTAGTCTCATCTGCATATCTGAGGTTATTGGGCAAATGGTTTACCAGTTTGCAAAGGTCCACTGAGAAATTTAAGTGCACCGAGGTGAGGAAGGCTACTGTGCCTATGCATTATCACACTGAAAGCTGGAAGACTGCCAGCCAGGCAAAACTGGAATTTTAATGCTTAATAATTTAAGAAACTTTTCAAGATTCTTGAAAATAGGCAGGAATAACCTTCACATAGCAATGACAGAAACATTTAACAAAATGTTCTTGCATTTCTCACCTATCTTATCTCTGCTTTCCTTGAAGACCCCTGAATCAGAACTGCATCTACAAGTTTTAAATTCCGCAATATTTAAATGCCACCTGTAAAAAGATGAATTCTTTATGCTGTCTCCTCTAAGTGGTGACTGCTTAGGGACAATAAAAAAGTATATTCTGGATATTCCAAGTGAAGAAAGCAAGCCACGGGTACACAGAATCATGCCCAAAGCAAAGCATAATAGTAAATGGTTATTTTTCTAAACTCTAATTTGGCCTTCTAACAAACATACTATTCTCGTAATGATTAAAAATTAAATAGTTTAGAAAATAAAGTAACACTTTTACAAGTCAGATCAAACATTACAGGGAGAGAAGTCGAGGGAGAATCTGATGGTGCATGGCAAATTAGAGCTGTATTTAGTATTGGTTTATAAATTTAAATTTGGGAGAACTGGAAAAATGTGGAGTTTTACAAATGTATCCTAATGTAAGCACAGTTGTGAGGATACAAAGGACTAGGTATTTACCCTTCTATACTGGACTTTCCTGGTGGCTCAGACGGTAAAGAATCTGCCTGCAATGCAGGAAACCCGGGTTCGATCCTTGGGTGGGGGAGATCCCCTGGAGAAGAGAATGGCTACCTGTATTATTGATTGAAGAAGTCTATAGACAGAGGAGCCTGGCGGGCCCCGGTCCGGGAGTCCCAAAGAGTGGGGCACGACTGAGCGACTAACATACACACCACACACAACACACACGCACTCTACTCTGCTCACCCCAGGGCAGACAGGAGCTTCGGGTAAACACAAAGTGAAAGTGAAAGTGAAGTCGTGTCCGACTCTGCGACCCCATGGACTGTAGCCACGCAGGCTCCTCGGTCCATGGGATTTTCCAGGCGTGTATACTGGAGCGGGTTGCTATTTCCTTAGCAAGTCACCACAAAACCTTCCTCCCCTACCCCACCCTTCCAAGGAATCCAAGCCCGGGAGTGACAAAGGGAAGGTGTACTCAACCACAGTTTTTTGTGGGACTGAGGCAAAGGTTCTCGATAACCGCTTAAAACAAATAAAACCAAGGAATTATTTACACCACCGCTGCCTTCTTCCGGAGGCGCAAAGAACTGGGGCGAAGAGCTCGATTAACCCGTGCCTGGGGCAAAAAGACTGGGGAGGCGGAGGCTTGGTAGGGCTTGGGGCAAGAGAGGCGTGGAAGAATGCGGGGCAGGGGTAAAGACCAAGAACTCACACAGAAAGGTGAGGCGCGGAGACCTGAACCCAGCCTGCACCCACTCAAGACCCCTCCTACCGACTCGGACCCCCAGCAGTCCGTCCGCGCTCCGGCTGCCATCTGGTCCTTCTCCCGCAAGTCGCACAGCGTGGTCCCTGGAAGCTGGACGCCTCGCACGCCCGTCACGGGGTTGTGGGGCTCCTGGCAGCATCCCCCTCTCTGACCCGCCCGATCCCATCCTCTAATATGCCCCTCCTTAGCTGGGGCTGGAGCCAGCTGTCATCCCCTCTTTGGCCTACCTCGCTCAGACGACCCTGCCAGGACGGACCGCTGGGTCCGGAGGCGGCCGGCTGAAACGAGATGGTGCAGGGCCCCGAAGCGCGCTCCCGAGCAGCCAAGCCGGCCCCGGGGCGCGCTCACCACTCAGAGGTGCGCGCTCCCGCCGCCGCCTGCTCCGGCACTGTATCCCTTTACGGCAATCGCGAAAGTGTCGTGAACGTGCTGCCGCGGATCAGAGTCACCCAGTCGGCTGGAGTCGCAGGTCCTAATTCTAGCGGTGTGCTTTTGCGGGCCGTGGTAAGGCTGCGAGGCTCAGTCCTGGGGAAACAGCCAGAGTATAAAGAATGTGTCGGGGGCCACGATTCTCAAAAGGGGCGGAGAGAGGGCTGCAAGTTCTGGGGTGGGGCATTGGAATATATCTCTGTATGGACTCGCGCGAGGCGAACGCAGTTTCTTCCTCGCGCAGGGTAGCCTCGCGCGCGGGCTTGTGGGGAGGGCGAGGGGCTACTGCTCCTCTGACCCTGGATGGAGAGATTGAAGTGGCGCATTGCCAGCGCGAGAGCTCGGGGGCTACCGTGCTGGGTGTAAGGCTGGAGAAAACCTCGGCCGCCCGGGCAGGGCGGGCCGAGGACTAGGGGCGCTGCCTGCGCGGAACCGACCTTGTCTGTCAGGTCCACACCCTCCTCCTGCTCAGGTGTTGCTAAGTCCACAAACCGTGTTGAATCCTGTGCCGAATTTGCCTTCCGTTTGGAATACGGTGCTGGTGATTCGTGGCTAGGGCCACACTTCTTGGTCAGCAACTTTTCTAGAAATCTCAGTATACTGACGATCTCTAAGGTTGCCACCTAGGATTTATTTCAGTATTCTTGGAAGGACGGAAGGGTTTGCTAGTCTTTGCCAGTGTCCCTAGAACACTAGATGAATGGGATCTTTAAATGTTGCTGTGTTTAATTTGTTTTTACTCCAGTTAGGTGATTGGCGTTTTTGTGTCATTTATGACATTTTTCATCATTGGTATTAATATATAGGTATGATTTTGCTTTAAGTCTCTTAGTTCATTGATGAATCCGTGTTAATAGGCAAGTTCATAATTATCTTTAAACAAACGTTAGTGTCGTGTGTGTGAACAAGGAGTAAAGAATCTGTTTCTACTCTCGTACTACTAGGCATGTGTTCAGTGGAGGTGTTGAATTGAGAGCATTTGGACCATAAGAACTTAAGAACCATTGGCTTTCCTGTAAAATTCCAGATATTGAAGTTCTAAAGGCATTTTGCTACATACTCATTTTGTGCTGAACAAAAACTATTTGGAAGCCCCTTGTGCAACTTGTCTTTACAACCCTTGCGTTTAGGAAAAAAGCCAGATAAAGCTGCCTCTTGTATTAACCTGTTCTGACAGAAGTACCTTCATTTGTTGTCCAGCTATTAGATTATTATTGAATATTTACAATTATGGTTTCATAAATGCATTCTTCTTCCTCTCCCATACCCAATCTCTTAAAATTTACTTTATAAACACTAGTATATGTTTGATATTTAAATATAAACTTGGTTTATAACCCCTGTTAGATTTTACTGCATAGTCTGTGTTTTCTAGGCAGCAGTAGACTTGATAAGGCTAAAAGTACCGGTGACATTCTTTTTGAGGGTCATGCTATGCTGTCTCTTTTAACGGAATAGGAAAATAATCCACCAAATGTTAAGCTTTGGCTTTTTTTGCTTGTTTGTTTGTTTCTGGAAGAAGTTGTTTCCTTTTTTTTTTTTTTAAGAATGCAGGATTTCACTTCAGCAAATTGTGTTACACAGTACTGTTTTAGCTTCCAAGTCTTCTGAAAAGGCTTTTGTTTTTGGTAACTTGTTCTGTGTATCACTTGTTAAATAATGCTGAATGTAATCCTGTGATCATTTTCATTTTTTTAAGCTTGATTTTTTATAGTTTGCTCTGCCTTCCAAATATTGTTCACCATTAGTATTTTCCTTTAGTCTTGCCATAGAAATGGAAAGAGCTGTGTAGTCACAAGTTCCTGTGAAAGGGTTGTAAACATACTGCTGAATCAGTGCAGCTCAAAACTTGGCACTCTTAGACAGAGGGGGGATGGGAATTCTGGAATTTCACACTACAGGTTGGATATTGTGTGAGCTTACCTTATGCTCTGCTGAGCGGTTGGAGATTCCTTTTTTAGTGTGATACTTGTCAAATTTTCACCCGTGCTGAACACTGGAATATTGTAGGCAGCATGTTATTATCTTTAGCAGCTATAAGCACAGATGTTTTGCATCACAGATTTAAGGTCTACAAATTGTGTATAATTTTAGTAAAGATACTTATTAAATGTCTATGATTTTATTTTTGTACCTTCATTGGACTTTTCACATAAATACATGTCTGTGCAAAGAATTTTGTTAGACCATATGTGCACCCTTCCCTGAACTCCCACAGCAGTTTGTTCACAATATGTTATAGCTTAGCAATTTACAAGACTCCTCACCACCACTTTGAGCTTGAGGGCATGGATGGCATATTTCAATCTTTCTGTTTCCTCAAAGATCTAGAACAATCCGGTGCTATTAAATAGATGAATCACATTTGTTCATTGTCCCACAAATAAGTACTGATCACCCACCTAGTGTTAGGTATGGTATAAGATTTTGGGAAAAGAATGTTAAGACATGCATGGCTCCTCCACTCCTGTGTCTTACATATCAGTGTGGGGAAAAGACCAAAAAAACCCAACAATTAACAAAAAAACTTCAAAATGTGGTAAGTGCTATGAAAGAAGTATCATGTTCAAGCCAAGTTATAGCAGAGGAGGGAAATTTGCTGATTACAAGTGGAGAGGTTACATAGAACAGTGATCAGTATTATTGTAATCTGAATTCCAGGTAATGATTTTAAAACATTTAAAATGTTCACTTTTATTGTTATAATTTGTTAAAACACTTTCTCAGTTAATAACTTGGCTGTGCTGCAAAATTATAGATTCCTTTAAAGGTTAATTGATGGCTTTCTATAAGATCAGAATAAAATATTAACTTCTTGCCACAATCTATAAACCTCTGCATTGTTGAGCTTTTCATACTCTCCTTTATCTCACTTTTTCATATGGTTTACTATGATCCAGCTATAGTGATCCCACAGATATGAATAAGAAAGATAAGCTGGATTTTGCCTCAGGGTCTGTTTTCCTTTCTTAAACTGTTCTTCTCTTGCTCTTGGAATAGCTCTCTCCTTTTCCTCTGAATTTAGTATGTGAAGTGAAAGTGAAGTTGCTTAGTTGTGTCCTACTCTTTGCGACCCATGGGCTGTAGCCTACCAGGCTCCTCGGTCCATGGGATTTTCCAGGCAAGAGAACTGGAGTGGGCTGCCATTTCCTTCTCCAGGGGATCTTCCCAGCACAGGGGTTGAACGTGGGCCTCCTGCATTGCAGATAGACACTTTCCTATCTGAGCCACCAGGTATAAATGCTTCTTTTTCATGGTCTTTAACCACCTTATCTACAATGTTCGTCTTCAACTATTTTCTGACTCCACCCACATCTTGTTTTCTTCATACTGCCCATCACAGTGTGTAAGTGTGTAATGTCATTTGCTTATTTGTCTTTTTTTAACTTATTTTTCCATTGGACTTGGGAACTGGGATCATGTCTATCTTGTTTACTGCACTCAGATAATTGGCTGAATGCATTTGAAACTTGGAATCCATTTTCTCATAAAAACTTATCACCGGTGGCTGGGTTTCTAAGCTAACCAGCACTAGTTTTCATTTCTTGCATTAATTTTTTTAGTTCCTTGTAGTGTGGGTAGAAAATGATGTTTTCTCCTCAACCTTTTGGTCATAGGCTTGACTCTAGATAAAAATCTCAGGTAGCTAAAATAATTTTGTAATGTTTGTACCTTCTTTCCGTACTCCTATCTCAGATCCTTTCCCCTTTCTCTCCATGGAGTCTCCTCTTCTACTGTAGCAACCTTCACTGTCTTGCTCCCTTGATATGCTTGCTTTTCACTTGCTGAAATTCAGAAACTCCTCTTTTTTTTTTTTCCTGAGATGGTTTTCCTGGAAGTTGCCTCCTGGTCTCAGGTGTGATGGGAGGAAGGAAGAGTGGAGCTGGATCTGTGGCAGTGTCAGCAACCTCTTTGGCTACCTGTGTGTGGAAAGCAAAGGGCAACATGTATCTGAATTTTTATTTGCAATCTTGTTGCTAGTAAGCTTCACAGAGATAGTGTTCCCAAATTGAAATATCCTTTTTACATGTATGTATTATATAATAAGTAGGTCTAGTAAGATTGGTCAAAATGTAGATTTTTCTTAAATAGAAGGACAAAAATCTAGGTCAGAAGGAGAAAACACTTAAAAGGAAAAGTATCCAGTTTATCGTATAGTCCCGCCAGATGCTCAAACTTAAAACTATTAGGATCAGAAACTTGTAGCTGCTTAGTGCTAAAAGCAGGCCAGCATCCTCAATATGTCACTTTTTTTTTTTTTTAACTATGGGAGAATGGGTCACTACAATAATAAAATATAAATTGAGTGGGCCAAACTTTTTATTCCCATTTAAGTGGAAATCTGTAAGAGCTGATTGAGTATAGCTCACCAAATATGAAAATACATCATTCAGTTTGACTTCTGAAAATTTGGCCGCTTGATAGTACAGTATTTTGGTGGTAATTGGTCTGTTATTTCATCATCTAAAATGATTTTGTAACCAGATGTTTGACATTATATAGATATTACTTTAGAACAATTTAAATCAGTTTCTTTATGATACAATTGAGTGTGTGAAAGAATTCTTTGAAATAGTAGAAAATTAACTTTGGTTTGTCTTGGCTTGAAATTATTTTATTATTTTTATTTCAGAGCACTTGAGTTAGTTAAACTGGGCTACCAGTGATTCTTTCGCGATTTCTGAAAATGTAAGTCAGTTAATAACTACAGTAACTATTCTCTAAACCAATTATTGAGATACAGGATTAACTGAGGTTTGGGATGCCACTTTAGATCATTAGTGACATTAGAATTTATTTATGGGAATAGAAGTCGTGGGCATATTTTTGATAAGTTCATTGCTAAGTTGTCCTAGACCCTGTATCACATTCTGTATTCCCATAGTGCAGCATTTCTGGGAATTTCGTACTGTGTTCTAGATAGCTTTCTGCCAGATCAAAGTACACCTGTGTTGGTCAAATGCCACTACCCTTTTAGTTCTGTTAAGATTTTTTTTTCTTCTTTAATCCTTTAATGGTTTCTCTTCCTGCTCACTAACCATGAGTTTCCTTTTCTCTTCATACTTAATCCTTTTAAGAAATTTTCTGCTTTCCAATCTTCAACCAGGCGTTAGCTTCCAAGTTAAAAAATTGAAATTTTGATATCTCACCCAAACTCCAGTCGTTTGATTTTTGTCTACAACATCTCTACATAAAAGTTGCATGTATGTCTTTCCTACTTTCATTCCGAGATCCCCTCTCATCTCATACCTCCCAAAAGCCAAAATAACTGATTTTCTGTCTAAACTCTCCTAAGTGTTTCCTCTTGATTCCTACCCCTAAGTAGAAACTACTTACAGATTTGACTGTTCATATTCCCATTCTTACCACCCTACTGTAGGCCCTCACCCCTTCAAACCTTTGGTGTCACCATACTAATTTTTATATGTTATCAGCTTCTCATTGTTTTCTTACATTGGTTAATAACTTACGGTAATTATATTATTTCTGATCCTTTCTAAGTCAGGTACAAGTACTTCATGGGTTTAAATTTAAGGTTTACAAAAAACCTTATGAGGGACAGGGAGGCCTGGCCTGCTGCAGTGCATGGTGTCGCAAAGAGTCAGACATGATTGTGTGACTGAACAACCACATAAACAGTCGTCACTGAATGCACTTATAATTGTTTTTGTACTACCTCAGTTTATCAGTTCACTCTGCTAACACATAAATACTATCCTCTTAAAGTTAATTTTTTTCATTGTTGTTTATTCCCTCATGGAATATTATCTATATCCCTTTCCACTAAAAAGTTCTGTCTTTTTAATTTAAACAGAAACCCTGTTTATATGAACCTCATTTAACAGCTGTGTGAACTTGGACAAGTTAATTAGCCTCTCTGTGCCTTAGTTTAATTTTCTGTAAAAACGGGAGTAATTAATAGTTTTTAGCATCTATGGTGATTGTGAAGATTAAATGAGTAAATATATAAAACTTGCTTAAAGTGTTTAGTACATAGTAAGTGCTCAATAAACATTAGCTATTCACATTAAATAAAAATCTAGTTTAAGACCCATTCTATTTAGGTCATTTATCCAGTATTAAGACTGGTTTACTAGTTGTCTTTGAGTGTGTCTTGGACCTCAGTTTCTGCATATGTGAATGATCATATCATTATTAGATTTTTTCCAATTTATACTATGATAGCACTGTCAAACTGAAAAAAAAATGAGCTTTGAAGTCAGGTAAGCTATAAAGTAACAGGAAGCATATTATTATTAATATTCTTAATATTTTTCATATAAAGATGAGGTTATACGACTTCTTTTGGCTTTACACCAGTAAGAATTAGAACTAAAAGCAGATCCCTGTTTTTCTGATCCCTGTTTAATGTGTATTATTTTATTGCCAGTTCAATTTTTTTAAATTTGCTGACATTGATATAAATAGTGGCTGACAAATATATCTTTTTTTTTTCATATTCCCAGGGAAAGACCATCCACCAAAAGCTGTAAAACAAGATAAAGTATTCTCCTCAAATAAAAGAAAGCCAAAATCCATGAGTGGGCATCGGTCGACAAGGAAACGATGCGGAGATTCTCACCTGGAGTCCCCTTTGGGCTTCGGGCATATGAGTACTCCTGGGTGTGTATTAAATAAGTTGTTCCAGTTACCTACACCACCATTGTCAAGACATCAACTTAAGCGGCTAGAAGAACACAGGTATCAGAGTGCCGGACGGTCCTTGCTTGAGCCTTTGATGCAGGGGTATTGGGAATGGCTCGTTGGAAGAGTTCCATCCTGG
Organism: Neotragus pygmaeus; assembly: GCA_006410875.1. NCBI lineage: Eukaryota > Metazoa > Chordata > Mammalia > Artiodactyla > Bovidae > Neotragus > Neotragus pygmaeus. The sequence continues at coordinate 69,469 of SJYV01011308.1, forward strand.
ATTGCTCCAAATCTGATCACGATCATTGGATTGTCAATAAACATCTGTACAACTGTTTTATTAGTCTTCTACTGCCCTACAGCTACAGAGCAGGTAAGAGGAATTTCTTTTATAACAGATATAAACATTTATTGCATGCCAGAAACACTATAATTGGATTTTTAGGTTATTTTAGCTAAAGGTAAGATAGTGTGACAGCTATTTGTCAGATGTTTTAAAGTATCCTGTCATATATACTATTAATAACTCTCATAACTACAACCTACTTTACATACACTATGCTTATGAGAAACCAGAAGCAAAGTGTGGACTCTGATGCCAGTAGATAAATTAATGTTAGTTGAGATTAACATGTGAAGTATTCCTTTAAAATCAGTAAATCTCAATGTTTTACAAAAAGAATTTTATCCCCCTTTATTATGGCTAATAAAGTCTTAAAGTCAAGTCAAGTCATTCAGTCATGTCCGACTCTTTGCGACCCCATGGACTATAGCCCACCAGGCTTCTCCGTCCATGGGATTTTCCAGGCAAGAATACTGGAGTGGGTTGCCATTTCCTTCTCCAATAAAGTCTTAGCAAGGTTTAAAATGATCAGAGAGGAAAGTCTCTGGTAGGAAGACAGCACAGCTATAAATTAGTCATATTGAAAGTGTTCTCTTGATTTCCAGTGAGAGTTGTTGAATATCCTTTTTCTCTTCCTGTAAACATATGTGGCTGACAACCCCAGGTGTATTTCTGTTCTGTTATTTTAACACAGCAAAAGAAAATAGAAGAAATAAACGGTGTAATGTATTTCCTGCTCTGTATCTTGCTGCGGCTGCTGTTAAACAAAGGAAACATGGTACTGCTGGGCATTCTCAAATATAAATGTCTCTGCTGCTCTTTCACTTCTACCTTCCCTCTACTCACTACTTAAAACCCAAACTGAAACTCAGTGGGTAAATTGAAGTTTATTTGGCTTCAAAATGTCCTTATCAAAAAGTTAACCAAGGTAGGTGGATTAAAGAGAATCAAAACATTTACTGTGCCAGAATGACCAATACAGATAAGCCAAGAAGATAGAAGGTGATCCTCAAGTAAAGCTGTTGAAAGTGTCTGTGTGAATCATAATAGCTACAATGCTACTTGTCTTGTTTTAAACTTGTAGTAATTTTTTCAATATAGTCTTTTTCAGCTGATTTTTTCTTTTTTGAGGTAAAATTATCACCATTTAATCCTTTATCCCTTTCTGTTTTCATTAATTCATTTGTTTCTACATATAGCACTTAATGTAAACAGTTTTTGAAGGTCACAGTTACATATAAAACATATTTTTGTTTTTTTTTTCTTTTTCCAAGTACTTATTTTCCCCTCGCCCTTGATTACCTTTAATTCTTCTTTTACTATACAGATACAATTCATACAGATTATGTGGATATATTTCTGGTTTCCCCTCATTTTCTTTATCACATTTCCTTGGAGCTGTTTTTCCTGTGGATCACTTGAGGCTCTGACATCTCCTTCCAGAGGAATCTGGTCCAGATCTCACACGTCCTTAGAGATACAACAGGGAAGTGGGTTGGTTCCAGTTGAAAACTTCTAAGTCCTAAACTAGTTCCAGGAGAAAGATCAGGGAATGAGAGCAAGTTCAAGATTAGCTTGGCCACGAATAGTCATTTTTTGAACACCTAGATGGCAACGCGCTCCAGTGTTCTTGCCTGGAGAATCCCGTGGACAGAGGAGCCTGGCGGGCTGCTGTCCATACGGTTGCACAGAGTCAGACACGACTGAAGCGACTTAGCATGCATGCATGCATTGGAGAAGGAAATGGCAACCCACTCCAGTATTCTTGCCTAGAGAATCTCAGGGACAGGGGAGCCTGGTGGGCTGCCATCTATGGGGTCGCACAGAGTCGGACATGACTGAAGCGACTTAGCAGCGGCAGCAGCAGCAGACTGACTGTACCAGGCACCATGTTCCCTGTAATACTTTTCCTCAGCCTCTTAAGTGATTTGGAATTATTAGAGTAACCCTGGCATTAGTTAAATCTTTGGGAAACTTCCAGAATAGGAACTATGCTAATTTCAGAATGCTACTGGGAGAAATCAAGATAGATTATGACTATGATAGTTTCCTGACTTATACATTCAGTGTATCAGACTCTTAACCCAGCTGAGACCGTACTTGCTCCTGAGTGAGAAGGCTTTCTTCTTAAAACACCTCTGCGAGTTGTGAAATAATGGAAACAAAGAAGAAATAGATAAATATTAAAATGTTCTACATAGTCACAAGAAAAAAGAAAAGTCCGAAGAAAAGAAGGCTTTGCTTCTCTCTCTTATATATGTAATTACCATCTTGCTGTTTTCTAGGTGGTTGTTATTTAGTCACTAAGTTGTATCCAATTCTATTCTAGAGTAACACATTTCCCCATTAAAATCCTAAACCGCCCCCTCCCAAGAAGTTCCTTGTTTTTCCTGTCCCCTAAAGCAGTAGTGTTCAGTAGAATTTTCTGTGATGATGATAGTGTTCTGTGTCTGTGTGATCTGATATGGAGGCCATAGGTACTTATGGCTATTGAATATTTGAAATGTACCTAGCAGCTGAGGAACTGAATTTTTGGTTTGTTTTAATGAATTTAAACTAAAATAGTCACAGATGGCTGGCTAATGGCCATTGTATAAGACAGTGCAGCTCTAGAGAATTACTGGATTCCTCTAGGAGTAAGCAATAAACCCAAGTTTAGAAGGGAGAGTTCTTAGTCACATAAGAGTAATCACTTAGTGGACTTTCCTGGTGGCTCAGTGGATAAGAATCCACTTGCCCATGCAGGGAACATGGATTTGATCCCTGGTCCGGGAAGATTCCACATGCCTTGGAGCAACTAAGCCCGTGCGCCACAACTGCTGAGCCCACTTCCTAGAGCCCATGGGCTGCACCCACTGAGCCTCCATGCTGCAGCTGCTGACGCATGCACACTCTAGAGCCAGTAAGCCACAGCTCCTAAGTGCACATGCTACAGCTACTAAGCCTGTGTGCCTAGTGCTGATGCTCTGAAATAGAAGACACTGCAGTGCGAAGCCCATGCAACACAGCTGGAGAGGAGCCCCTACTCTCCACAACTAGAGAAAGCCAGTATACAGCAGTGAAGACCCAGCACAACCAAAAAGTAATAATAAAAATTTAAAAAAATGAATAAATTAAAAAAAGAAAAGATGAACCACTTAGTCCAGTGCTGCCATGTAAACGTGGTTACAAAATCAGTTATTCTTTTCCAGGTTTGTAACTCGAGCTTGGGGGTGGTATATATGGTGATCTTTTTAGTAGCCTCAGTGTTTTAAAATATGAGACTCCAAAAAAAAAACATTTAAGAGAAGATCTTTACCTTTAGTAACTGAGTCTAAATAGGCTCTGGGCTTCCCAGGTAGCTCAGTGGTAAAAAATCTGCCTGTCAATGCAGGAGATGTGGGTTTGATCCCTATGTTAGGAAGATCCCCTGAAGAAGGAATTGGCAACCCACTCCAGTATTCTTACTTGAAGATTCCATGGACAGAGGAGCCTGACAAGCTACAGTCCATTGGGTTGCAAGAGTTGGACATGATTGAGCACCCACTCACAAATCGATCTCTCTCAGGGAGATACCTCTTTGTAGCGCAGCATATACTGAATGTTTTTTGCAGCTCTGAGTAGTTTACTTTGCAGCGCTGAGCATTTAGTACAGTTAACTTAAAAACCAATATCTGAGAAAATATCTTGTGGTTATAAAATTGTTTTCATGGCCTAGGCATAGGAAAATAGGAAAAAATGATGCAAAAAACTCTTTTACTTTCTTACAGAGAACAGACTAAATAGAAGCTCTCTTTTTTAATGCATCACATTTAAATTCAGTATTAGTGGTTTAGTTTCTGTCTGACAAAAGAGAAATTGTTTCTTGAAAATGTGACCATAATAAGTATTTGAAAAGTAATGTCAGCACTCTGTATAGTAAGTAGATCATTATTTCCACAGTGTTGCTTCATGAAACAGTGAAAAAAATAAGTCACATGCTCAAATACATTTGGGAAATGGCAGCATGTTGTATCCTCCTTGAACATGCACAATATGCGTTAGCAGTCTTAAGGCCTGGAAGCAGTCCTGCAGTGGAAAAATCGGTTTAACGTTGTTTAATCCAGTGTTTTCCAACTGAGTTTAACATGGAAATTTTCTTTTTGCATAATACCTATAAACATCTTCAAAAGTACAACTTAGGAAAAACCTTATTAGCCGTTCATTAATTGATTCTTAGAGTCTAAATGTTAGGAGGAATCTTACACAAGTTACCTTAAATCTCGCATGGCATTTCTGTATTACCCCTGTGAAGTAGTTACCCAGCATCTGCTGAGTATCCCTGCAAAACAGGGAATTTAATCCTCTCATAATTCTGATTGTTTTGAAAAGTTTTTCATTATGTAGCACCTGGATATTCTCTCCCATAGCTTCCAACTTCTCTGGAGAATGAATATAACATATCTGCAAGTAAAAATATATTTGTCAAACATAATATTAATATGTCTTGTTACTCTTGTTTTTTAAATTTTATTTCACAGGCACCCCTGTGGGCATATATTGCTTGTGCGTGTGGCCTTTTCATTTACCAGTCTTTGGATGCTATTGATGGAAAACAGGCAAGAAGAACTAATAGTAGTTCTCCGTTGGGAGAACTTTTTGATCATGGGTGTGATTCACTATCGACAGGTATTATTGATTTCTTAATGTTAATGATTAATAGTGTTAAAAGGAATATGAAAACAATGATAAGATAAATAACAGGCTTGTGATATTATAATAGTTATCAGAAGAAGTGATTTTATATTGTTTTAATATTGTCAAAAATATAAAGCTGGTTAATACTTGTTCATTATTTGATGATATCAGGAAATTTAGAAATTAATTTCTACCTAAGTTATTTTTAACCCTAAATATTATTGTTTTGGCACCTGTTGTCTTTAAATTTTTAGGGCATAATTGTTATCATGAAAAAGTTCTCATAAATTATAGATGAGAGTTCAGTAATGGAAGACTAAGAAATTCATAGTCTTTGTATTTTTGTTTTTGCCTTTTTAAAGTTTTGATTAAGATATAATTGACTTACTATAAAATTCATCCTTTTAAAGTGTACAATTTAGTGACTTTTACTGTAGTCACAAAATTATGCAACCATTACCATTATCTAATTCCAAAGTGAAAGTCGCTCAGTCGTGTCAGACTCTTTGTGACCCCATGGACTATATAGTCCATGGAATTCTCCAGGTCAGAATACTGGAGTGGGTAGCTGTTCCCTTCTCAAGGGGATCTTCCCAACCCAAGGGTCGAACCCAGGTCTCCCACCTTGCAGGTGAATTCTTTACCAGCTGAGCCACCAGGGAAGCCCTCTAATTCCAAAACATTTTGTCAGATGTCAATTTTTTCCTTTCCACTCCTAAAGGGAATCATTTGCTAGTAGTCACTCTGCATTCCCTACTTCCCCCAGGCCCTGGTACCCACTAAGTTACTACTGTCTCTTATACACATCTCAGTCTTTGGATGCTATTGATGGAAAACAGGCAAGAAGAACTAATAGTAGTTCTCCGTTGGGAGAACTTTTTGATCATGGGTGTGATTCACTATCGACAGGTATTATTGATTTCTTAATGTTAATGATTAATAGTGTTAAAAGGAATATGAAAACAATGATAAGATAAATAACAGGCTTGTGATATTATAATAGTTATCAGAAGAAGTGATTTTATATTGTTTTAATATTGTCAAAAATATAAAGCTGGTTAATACTTGTTCATTATTTGATGATATCAGGAAATTTAGAAATTAATTTCTACCTAAGTTATTTTTAACCCTAAATATTATTGTTTTGGCACCTGTTGTCTTTAAATTTTTAGGGCATAATTGTTATCATGAAAAAGTTCTCATAAATTATAGATGAGAGTTCAGTAATGGAAGACTAAGAAATTCATAGTCTTTGTATTTTTGTTTTTGCCTTTTTAAAGTTTTGATTAAGATATAATTGACTTACTATAAAATTCATCCTTTTAAAGTGTACAATTTAGTGACTTTTACTGTAGTCACAAAATTATGCAACCATTACCATTATCTAATTCCAAAGTGAAAGTCGCTCAGTCGTGTCAGACTCTTTGTGACCCCATGGACTATATAGTCCATGGAATTCTCCAGGTCAGAATACTGGAGTGGGTAGCTGTTCCCTTCTCAAGGGGATCTTCCCAACCCAAGGGTCGAACCCAGGTCTCCCACCTTGCAGGTGAATTCTTTACCAGCTGAGCCACCAGGGAAGCCCTCTAATTCCAAAACATTTTGTCAGATGTCAATTTTTTCCTTTCCACTCCTAAAGGGAATCATTTGCTAGTAGTCACTCTGCATTCCCTACTTCCCCCAGGCCCTGGTACCCACTAAGTTACTACTGTCTCTTATACACATCTCAGTCTTTGGATGCTATTGATGGAAAACAGGCAAGAAGAACTAATAGTAGTTCTCCGTTGGGAGAACTTTTTGATCATGGGTGTGATTCACTATCGACAGGTATTATTGATTTCTTAATGTTAATGATTAATAGTGTTAAAAGGAATATGAAAACAATGATAAGATAAATAACAGGCTTGTGATATTATAATAGTTATCAGAAGAAGTGATTTTATATTGTTTTAATATTGTCAAAAATATAAAGCTGGTTAATACTTGTTCATTATTTGATGATATCAGGAAATTTAGAAATTAATTTCTACCTAAGTTATTTTTAACCCTAAATATTATTGTTTTGGCACCTGTTGTCTTTAAATTTTTAGGGCATAATTGTTATCATGAAAAAGTTCTCATAAATTATAGATGAGAGTTCAGTAATGGAAGACTAAGAAATTCATAGTCTTTGTATTTTTGTTTTTGCCTTTTTAAAGTTTTGATTAAGATATAATTGACTTACTATAAAATTCATCCTTTTAAAGTGTACAATTTAGTGACTTTTACTGTAGTCACAAAATTATGCAACCATTACCATTATCTAATTCCAAAGTGAAAGTCGCTCAGTCGTGTCAGACTCTTTGTGACCCCATGGACTATATAGTCCATGGAATTCTCCAGGTCAGAATACTGGAGTGGGTAGCTGTTCCCTTCTCAAGGGGATCTTCCCAACCCAAGGGTCGAACCCAGGTCTCCCACCTTGCAGGTGAATTCTTTACCAGCTGAGCCACCAGGGAAGCCCTCTAATTCCAAAACATTTTGTCAGATGTCAATTTTTTCCTTTCCACTCCTAAAGGGAATCATTTGCTAGTAGTCACTCTGCATTCCCTACTTCCCCCAGGCCCTGGTACCCACTAAGTTACTATCTCTATGAATTTGCCTGTTTTAGACATCTCGTATGCCCACTTAGTAAATTCAGACATTATTTTAACTCTAAAGATATTTCTGAATTCTGATTCTACTCCAGGTTATATTAGCTATTAATTTTGTACTGGTAGATAAATGTTGATCAGTTTTATAAGATAGTCTTTAATATAAATGGATATTATACAGACATTTAAAATTTCATTGTAGACTTGGACTGTAACTGTGATAGTGGGCTTCGATGAAAAGACTAGGAAAAAAGTACAATAAGGTGCTAGCAAAAGATATTACTATAATTAGATTATATGTGGTATGTCTTTATTTGTACCATTTAAAGAATAGTAATTTAGTACTTCTTTAGAGGGAAAAAAGAGATTTAGAAACTAAATGACAGTTTCTAACTAGTCTTCTTTACAAGAACTCTGTTCCCCCTAACTCCGCACCTTGCCACATACTCCTCCCAACACACTTATTTTTTTATTTAGTTCTTCAGTTGGTTTCTTGTCATTTGGCACAGCGTTTAAAATATTTTTAAAGAGGCAAACAAAAACCCTTGATGGTTTTACTTCGTCAACTCAAATTCACAAATGTAAGCATATGTTAAAGTCATTGTTTGGTTGTATCCTGATAGCAGATTGCTTAGCAGAGGGGAAGGAACAGATAAGTTCGTGTAACTCTTAAGAAAAAGCTTCTACTGAAGATGCTAGTTGGGCATCTTGAAAAACTATTATAATTTAATTTGGTAACAGCAGAATGATAGTTCTGGATTTTTTTCTTAAGTGATAGTCATTTTTGCATTGTAGTTTGAGTTCGAAACTTTTATAGGCATCCTTTTTTTGTTTGTTTTTAATGTATATTACCCATAGTGAAATTTGCTAAATAAAAAAGATTGCTATCTAAAGCCAGTGAATTATCTAGGCTTTTGTCTTTCTTTCTTTTTGACTTTCTGCCTTGTAATTTTTCACTGCTCACTAGTACTCTATCATTGAGTTGAGGGAATACAGACATACGTCAGATGTATTGTGGATTCAGTTTCAGACCACTGCAATAAAGTGAATTGAATATTGCAATAAAGCGAGACACACAAGTGTTTTTGATTTCCTAGTGTATGTAAAACTTATTTTTACACTATGGTTTAGTCTGTTAACTGTGCAATAACATTATTTCTGAAAAATGTACATTATTTAATTTAAAAATATTTTATTGATTTAAAAAAATGCTATCATCTGAGCCTTCAGCAAGTTGTAATTTTTTTTGCAGTAGTAACATCAAAGATCACTGATCAGAAATCATGACAAATGTAATAATGGAAAAAAATTGGAAGTATTTTAACAATGACCACAATTTGACACAGAGATACTAAGTGAGCTGAAACTGTTGAAAAGAAAGTGGCACTGATAGACATGCAATGCAAGGCTGCCACAAACCTTTAATTGAAAAAAAAAAATGCAGTATCTGGAAGCACAGTATCTGTAAAGTGTAATAAAATGAGATATGCATGTACTCCAAAAAAATGCTAAAGTATTTTAGTTGCTTTCAAGAAGTTTGTTTTCACCTAGTGGTATAGTAAAATAACAGATTGAAGTTTCAGGGTAAATGTTAATATAAAAGACTATAGCCTGCTTTCCTATTTGCATAGATGACTGAAAAAAGATTAAACATTCATAGCATGTTTTCTTTTTGCCTCATCTAAAATCATTTTGGAAATCAGTCCTGGGTGTTCTTTGGAAGGACTGATGCTAAAGCTGAAACTCCAGTACTTTGGCCACCTCATGCGAAGAGTTGACTCATTGGAAAAGACTCTGATGCTGGGAGGGATTGAGGGCAGGAGGAGAAGGGGACAACAGAGGATGAGATGGCTGGATGGCATCACCGACTCAATGGACGTGAGTCTGAGTGAACTCGGGGAGATGGTGATGGACAGGAAGGCCTGGTGTGCTGCAGTTCATGGGGTCGCAAAGAGTCGGACACGACTGAGCGACTGAACTGAACTGAACTGAACTGAAAATCATTACCAGCTTAGTCAATGTTTGTTAATCAGATTGTTTAGTTTTTATTGTAATCTTTCTTTTTCAGTTTTTGTGGTTCTTGGAACTTGTATTGCAGTGCAACTGGGGACAAACCCTGATTGGATGTTTTTTTGTTGTTTTGCTGGGACATTCATGTTCTATTGTGCACACTGGCAAACATACGTTTCTGGAACATTACGATTTGGAATGTAAGTAACAGTTAATGGTGTGTGTTTTTTCTCTCTCAGATATGAGGAATGTTGCTCATAGATGTTTAAGTATTAGAAATTGATCAAATCACTAGTTTAGTAAATAAAAGAAACTGATTATTTTATCATGTGTCCTTCTGTCACACTGTTTAAAAGGAAATATTAGAAACTCCCAACCAATATTTTTAAAGTAATATGAAAAATAATAGCCCCTTCACTCATATCCAACTGTTTTTCCCTCAAATTCATTTTTCTTTTCCCCCACTGTTATTCATCTTAATACTGTGTTTTATTTTGACCTATAAAGTTGTATTTTCAGGAAAGAAAAGATAGTTTATGAAAGCTAAGAGCAACTTTTAAAATATCATAGCTTAATTAGATTTTTCTCTCTTTGTGTTGTTTTTATTTATGAATCTATAAATATCTAAGCTCCTGATACTTTAGAGGATATGAGCACACCATATAGATTATTACTATCAACAAAATGCCTAAGAATTTAAAAAATGAAATAGGAACTCTTTAAACTCCAAAATGAATAGTTCCTACTTGATAATTAGTGCTTTTCTGTAAATATTTTGTGTGTGTTTGTGTATATTCATGAGTAAGCCAGTCTTGGAAAGGTAAAGGATGGAATTCACCAACTGGTGTTTAATTAAGTATCACAGATCTGATTTACACTATAGTTAGTCTTTTAATTTTTTCCTGGTATAAGTTAAATGAAAAAGAACGTGAGAAAAGACTCTGAAAACTTCATGGAATATCATAATAAAAATATCTGATGTGAAGTGATAGGAGACCGTCTTAACCAAGTCTTTCATTAAGACAAATCATTAACGGATTTTAAAATTTTAGGTCACTGATAAACTTAGTTTTCTAGTCCTTGAAAAAGCCAGAATGTGTAGAAATTTAGCTGTCCCTTACAAGTTCTCTTCAGGTGATTTTTGCTAACCTTATTTAAATAGGATTTTAGATGTTCTTATGACAATAAATGAATAATTAATAATAATTTGAATGTTAACTAAAAGCCATGTCTTGAAATGACTTAAAAATAGAGGGATTTAGAGAATGTGTTTAAGGCACAGCTTAAGTGACAATAGTGGTCATGAGTTTCTAATTGAAAACTGTATTCTGTGCATTCATCAGCAGTTTATAAAATCTATGCTCAGAAAATATAGAAGATATCAAATACTTTTAAAAAAGCAGTAATCAAAAATATTGTGTACAGATTTTTTTTCAATATTTTCATAGTTTCATTGTAATCTCAGTAATGTTTTCATAGTCTTTATCTGCATTAGGTAAAAACCACAAAATGTAAAGGACTTCTAAGATCACTTGATTTGCCCTAATTCAGTTTTAATTGTTAGTGATGTTATTGTTTTCAAAAATAGCAGAATTTGTAGTAGTTGGGTTTCACATAGTTTATGTTTCATTGGTTATTATGTTAGGGTTAACTTTCAAACCCTTATTTTGAAAGCTTATTTATCAACTTAGCCATAATTTATTTTCTTTCCCTTTCAAGTAAAGCAGCACCAGTCTTATGGTGTGGGAAATGAAGAAAGGAAAAAAAATGAACCATGGAACAGGGGAAGAGTCAAATAGACAGTATTTTTAGGGGTGATTTGCTGTGACTGCTTTCTTTTTGCCAGTCTTGAAATTTCCCATGTGGTATATTCCTTTGATGAAATACATACTTGGAGAATTGCAAGCAGTTCTATATTGTTAAATCATAAGGTGCCTGTAGGGGTGTGGTAGGAGATAAGGCTGGAGAAGATCCAGAAAATCACAGGCCTTCTGTGTTCTGCCAGTAACTGAGGGCTTTTCATCCTCAATCAATGGAGAACCTTTGCAGGAAATGAGGAAAGATCAGTCTGGCAACAGTTTGGAGGGTGAATTGGAGTGGGCTATGGCAGAAGTTAGATCCTTTAGGAGGCAAACTTAACAGGTAGAAACTATAGGCCATAGTCTGTATTTGAATATGGAGAATGAATGAGAGAGCAGAGATTAGAATGAGTCCCATTTCCCCTTCTAGGGTGGCTGATGAAAGATGGGAAAAGGAACCTCTTTGAAGGAATAGTTTTCTCTAGAACATGTATGTGACGGATTTTAGACATCCAAACAGAATGAGAATAGCAGAAAATGGAGAGAGCAAGCCTAGAAAGAAGCCTGTGAAAATTATTGAACAGCCAGAGTAGGAGGAGGCATACCAGAATGAAAAGCCAGAAGAGGGATGAATTTCAAAAGAGAACAATGCTAAATGCTGCCAAGATTCAAAATGAGGCCATACTGTAGGGAATAGAAGTGAATGGAATTATGAGCTGTACCTTTGCTCTGATCACTGAAATCTGATTTGCTGAAAGCTGCCTTGCACAGAGTATCAATACCTTTCACATCTAGACATACCTCTGTCCTGACAGTGCTTCTGGACTAAGCAAGTAGAGATCTGATGGAGATAAGTACTGCTAATTGGGACCCTTCGTGACCCAGTTTATACCTTCGGAACTTTTCCTAGCCCTGGATATGAAAAACTGAGGGAGGGATGTGGCCTTAGATGTTAGAACTTCATAGAAGCATAGGTTAGGAGGAAAAGAAAAATTATGAATTGAAGCTCATGGGTAAACATTTGTAAAATAGTCTTTTAATTGTTCATGGATTATATTAAATGAAAGAGTTCATATTACTTAAGGCCTAAGCCTTCTATATCTAGATACTTGTAAATATAACTTGTATGTATAGAAACATTTTTATAAATTAAATGCTTAGAAACCCTAAACAATCTTTAATGAAACTATATTTATATAAAATGAAGGCCTTAAAAAATCTTACACATTGTAAAAGATAAAACCATTAAATTACTGTTTCAGGAAAAAAAAATGACTCAAGTTATCTTTTCAGAAGGGAACAAAAGAAAGGAATTGTAATAGATTGAACTCATCCCAGTGTCTTTCCTCAGGTGTTATCTCCTATTATCTGCATTTCAGCTTTGGCAAGGCCCATGATTTTTGTGGGCCTCATTTCCCAACTTGTAAGAGTTTGATATCTAAGGTTCCTTCTGTGAGTCTATTGCTTTTACGGATATTATTTCAGCTTATGGCATTTTTCAGTTCGTATGTCTAGGGTTTCACATTTGCATTAACCAAAAACCTGGCCACCAACATTTATTCCTATGTAAATAAATAACGTATAACTTTTTCCTTTTCTGTAGTTAATTGAATAAAGTTAATAGGCTGTGTATTTACTCATAGTCCGACAAATCAAGTACATCTTCTTATCCAGATAACCTCTAAAGAATAAGTACTCAGAGACCTCCTACCTCCAAGTAATTAAAAATTGTTATCTGTTGATACATAATCTACTTTCTATGGATTAAGAATTAGGAAATTTCCTATATATAAAATGGATAAAAAGATCCTACTGTATAGCACAGGGAACTATATTCAATACCCCATAATAAACCATAATAGAAAAGAATATTTAAAAAAATGTGTATTATGTATGTAACATATATTTTATATATATAAAATGCTATATCTTGTATAACTGAGTCAGTTTGCTATAGAGTAGGAACTAACGCAAGATTGTAAATCAACTATACTTCAATAAAAAATAAAAGAAGGAAAGTTCCTGTTGAATGCCTGTATAGGATCAACCTGTCTTTAAATGTTTAAGATTTATCACGTGAATTATTTAGTACCAGAGCTTTTCCTTTTAGTTTCTAGTTCCTGTTTTTTTTCCCCCTCAGTAATAATTAATTCAGTTGGACTTGCCCATTTAAATTTTATCAAATTATTATAGGTAATACTTCTCTGGTGGCTCAGACGGTAAAGCGTCTGCCTACAATGCGGGAGACCCGGGTTCAATCCCTGGGTTGGGAAGATCTCCTGGAGAAGGAAATGGCAACCCACTTCAGTATTCTTGCCTGGAAAATCCCATGGACGGAGGAGCCTGTTAGGCTATAGTCTATGAGGTCGCAAAGAGTCAGACATGACTGAGTGACTTCACTTTTATACTAAAATAACTATCTATATTAATGTAAAACCTAGACTGTAGTTTGACTCTCAGATCATCAGGTAAAATCATAGACTTCTTTCTTATTCTCATTCCTCAGTTCTTAATTTTTATTGTGTAGTTTTTATTGAAGTCTCTTCTATACTGCCTCTCTTTTTCTGTCACCATGTGTTCCAAAACTTTAGTGATTATATTGGATGTTTTAATGATTTTTATGACTAATAAAGTAATCCCATACAGTAGAGAGATATAATGCTTATGAAGAATTAAGGGAAGAGAGGGGAATAAGAATAAGATTCTAGACTAGAGATTATCAGGAAGCAGGATAGATAAATGGCCAATTTGATTTTTGCTCTGACCGTATCAAAAGAAGTCACATGTTCACTGTCCTACTTGCCCTTTCTACATCCATGTGATAATTTTACTGAGCTTGCAAAGGCAGGAGCAGGATAAGGTATGGAGAAGTAAAGGGGTGTCAGATGATTAGTGGTTTTGCAGACACATAGATGACTGTCCATTGGGGCTCCTGGAAAGTATTTTTATCCACCAGGAGGTCTGGGTAGGTTCTGGCTCTGAAGGTACCTATGTCACAGACAGTGTGATTATTTTTGGCAAGCAGTATTCAACATTCCTAGGTAACTGAGCATTGACTGTGTGTTTTTAGTTCCATTGTTTTCAACTGTCTATTTGTAAGTCATTTGTTCAATGTATTAGTTTTGATTTTTAAACATCTATACTATTTTGATTTGGGTAAGAATACCTGTATGCATAAGGATAATAATAGTGCTGTATAAATTGTATCATTGAATCTTTAGATGTCTTTATAAGGAGAATGCTACTTTTTAAATCTATTTTTGCTCCCTTGTTTTTGTAGGGCTCTTTAGCAAAAGTTCTGAGTAAAGTTACTTTGAAATGTTTGTTTCCTTATGCATAGATTCGATGTTACAGAGTCCCAGATCATAATTATAATATGCCAGCTTCTCACAGGAACCCTGGGACCTTGGTTCTGGAACTTCACGGTAACTGCTAGAATATTCATGCTGTCCAGTGAACAATGGCGTGAACTCAATAAAGACAGCACCTTTGTCATGCACAGAATAATTAAAAAACAAAAATTCAAAAGTCTTCCTGGTGGTATTTCACAGACAAACAGGTCATTAGAAAACAAATAATTTTAATATATAATAGGGCAATAAAAATCCACCCTATTAAACAAAATTTTTTGAAATTAATATTTCTGGTGTTTTGCTGCTAAAAACAGATATTTCCCATTTACCTGATATACCTTATATTATTTTTGCTCTATGTAATATTTTTGAAACAAATACCTTTCCACCATTAAACAGAACTTTTTGGTATTTATATTTTGAAAAAAATAAGCCAAGCAGAGTTTTCCTTAGATAGGTAATTTGAGAAGCTTCTTTATAATTATTTAGGAAAGATTCTGTTTATTCTCTTAATACTCTTTAAGATACCTGGTACTAGTTCTTCTGCTTCTATTAAATAATCTTGGTTTAAAAAAAATAATGCTAGAAGCTATTGTCATTTCTATTTGTTTTGCTTACTGTTTTCCTCTCTTAGTTGTGCTTTAAAAACTAAGTATTCTTAGCTTTTCATGTTACTATCGGTCATTCTTTGAATACCTTCTTTTTTCTGTTTTGTTTTGGTAAATATTATTTCCTTAATGCTAACAGAGTAAGTAATAATCTTTTTCCCTCTTCATATTAGAATTATAATTTTGGCCTTATAACTTTTAAAAGTTCAAAAAAACTTATTCGGAAATGGTTCCCAGTGAAATTTTCCAGAATCCTCTACACTTTAGTCTGAAAGGTTTTATTTACAAGAAAAAGTTTTTCAAAAAAATTTTTACAGTTTAAATAGCATTGGGAAAAAAATAACATTGGGGAACTGTTCATATTATAGATCATTTTAGCAATACACCGCTGCTGCTGCTGCTAAGTCGCTTCAGTCATGTCCAACTCTGTGCGACCCCATAGACAGCAGCCCACCAGGCTCCCCTGTCCCTGGGATTCTCCAGGCAAGAACACTGGAGTGGGTTGCCATTTCCTCCTCCAACGCATCCAAGTGGAAAGTGAAAGTGAAGTTGCTCAGTTGTGTCTGACTCATAGTGACCCCATGGACTGCAGCCCACCAGGCTCCTCCGTAATACAAGGCTAGAAGGCTGCATTAGGTTTTGTGCATTGAGTCCCTGTATCCAAAAATGTTTCAGTAATATGATAGAAATAGTGAGTCTCTGATAGCAGAGTGCTTTCTGAAAAGTATCTTGCAGCATTGTAAATCCATTTATTCAGTTGTGGTAGTGGTGGCTGTGGGGACAAAGTAATAGTGAGGGATATCCTACACCATTTTTTCAAATTAGCTTGGAATATGGAATATATTAAGAAGTACTATAGGCATGTTTTAGAAGCAAAACTGAAGCCATTTTCAGTTGAATTACAACATATTGGCATAGTTATTTGTGAGATTCCCTCCCCGAGTAGAATAATGTGCATAGTTCAGGATGTGTCATTCTTTAGCTCTCCTTTACCTTTAGCCTATTTCTAGTACTTTCTCCAAAGACCTGAAGCTTTATACGCACTGCAGTTGTTTAGATTTATAATTTTTGAAAGGTTTTTTCCACTAGTGTTCTTAATTAATAGTCAGGATATTGACTCTTTTACCTTCACCTTGTCTGTCTATAACAAAGTACCTTCTGTTTATAGAGCGCTTCCTATTAAAATGTTTTTAAAAATGCATTTTAATTTTACCATCATGAAAAATGTTTTGGAAATACATTTTTTTCTCCAGATATATTGTCTTCACTTTTATCAATTGCTAACTTGCATAGATTTTCCTTTGCTTTTAATGTGTGTTGCTTTAACTGATTTGACCATAGAAATGAAATTGTCAGATGTACTTTCTTTTTTCTTTACAAAGTTCAGAGGAAGTTCTAAGCTTCAGAAAGAGTTGTTCTTTCTAATTTATTTCCAACTTATTTCAGTTTATTAGTATCTAAACCTGTGTTAGCTGTTGCCTGTTGTATTCTGCCGTCTTAGGGAAAATTGTGTTAGAATGCGAGAAGTGTTATGCTAAAACATACAGCCATCTTAATGATAGCAAGTTAAAAGCATATGTTAAATGTTTGTCCCAGATGATTAGTAGACTGAAAATTAGAAGAGTTTCAGCACTCTTCTAATGTGGAGGAACAACATTAATTCTTTCAAGACTCTTTCACTTATCATTCTATAACCTTGAAAAAGTCACTTACCGAATCTGACCAGATTTCCTCATCTATAAATGGTGGTAATATTTCCTACCTCCTAGGATAGTTGTGAAGGTTAAAAAAGTAAAAAACATGCTATGTGCTGACTACAGTGCTTATCATATATAGTAAGTGTTCATTTTCATTATAAGACCTGTGTTAATATCTCCCACTAATTTCCAGGTTTCTTCCAAAATTGATATTGCTATTTTGAGAGGAAGAATATGTCTATGACCTCTTTATTTAACTCTGAGATTATTACTAAATGAGAGGAGAATCCTCTCTCCTAATTTTTCTATTTCCAAAGGTGATAGGGATAGGCCGCCCCTCAAATTTGAGACCTAAACTTTCGTTCCTCTTAGAGGACTTGTTCTGTTCTAGCCTTTGCCTATTTTTCTCTTATTCAAAGTTACTGAATGGGTTGTTTTGTTTTAGTTTTCTCAGATACTCTAAAGATCCCTACAGTCATTCATGTGGTAGATAGTACTGTTTTAAATATTTCAACTTATCTCAAAGATAGAGGCTTAGGCTTTACATATAACACTTTAAAATACTCTTAGTTGTCTCTTAGCTGTATGTTTAATGTTATTAACATTAAATTTGTCAGGCCCAGTTTGCCCCTTATCAAGGGTAGGAAGTAAAATATTGGAAGGCAATATGTTGAATTTATAGGTCAGTCCTCAGTCTACCAATACCAATACAGCCACGAAGTCGAATCTGACTCTTACAACATCATGGACTGCAGCACACTAGGCTCCCTGTCCTTCACCATCTCTCGAAGTTTGCTCAAATTTATATCCATTGTCGATGATGCCATCCAATTCTGCTTATGTATAATTTCCCTAGAACATCAGATTCATTTACAAATAATTGCAAGTCTGTAATTAATAACAATCTAATCCTTAACTAGGACTCCAGCCCGCTTCAGTGACTTCTAGGAAGAATACTTCTTTTAAAATAACAACTGACAAGTCAGATTATACAAATCAGAATTTCTATGACATTGTGAATTTAACCCTAGTACACATTCTCTGTTAACCAAGCTAGTAGCCAACCCAGTTAAAACAAAATCATATTTACTGTATGTAGTTTTAACAGAAAAATTAATTTCCAAATTAGCTGCAAGTAATACATATGTTATATGTAGAAAAAACTAGATTAAATTGTCTTATTTCTGATATTAAAAATTCTAAGAAATGATGATTAACATACTTATCAATGTTCACAGAATGTCAGTTAAATCCCTTCACATCCCTCAGTTAATGTTGAGTCTTGTTGGAATTCAAACCAAATGCATAAAATGAAACATTCAGAAGAGAAATTTTCTTTACAATTAGGTAACTTAAATAATTCAGAGTTGTTATATCCCTTAGTCACTTTTAAAAGCTGTACTTCTCATGTAATAATTGTCCTGATCAGGGAACTTTCTAAGCTGCCTTTCTCTGGTGATGAATGCTCCCTAAGATTATCACTCTAACTAGGAAATTTCTATTTCCTGTTCAGAAGTTTAAATTACTCATATTTATTTAGGACACCCTGATATCTTTACCTCTTAATCAATAGATCACTAGGATGCTGTAAGGAGTGATGGACTAAGGGATTTGCCATGAGTCTCTAAGGTTACTTTGACTCAGGACTGCCACACTTGCAGCCTCCCAATCAGAAAAATGAGAGAGCTGTCTCCACAACTAGTTTGCTTTTTTCCCATCTTTCTTCTGTGACAACCACCAGGATATTGTTTGATTGGCTTGTTGTCGTAATTTTTTGTGTTCTGACCAGAGCACTCATAGATTTATCCACAGCATTTGGGGAGTTTTCTTTTGTTTTTTGACAAAACCTATTCTAAAATAAAGTAGAAGTAAGAAATTATTAAGCAATCCCAGTCAAGATATTTAAATACTTTCATGGTTATAGAAAATCGTATTTACTGTCATCTAGTTCCCCCTTCTCTGAAGCTCTTAGGCTGTGGAACTCTATTCTTACAGATAATGAGATTTGTTTTCCCATGCCTTTTGAAAAAAAATCACTGTGGTGTTTTAGGTGGTTTTCTACCCCATAGCCCTTGTACTCTGAAGGGTTTATTTTTTGCTGTAGTTGTGGAGACTGATTTTTTTTTTGTTTGCTTTTGTTTTAGAGAAATAGTTCCAGCACTTGGAAATATTATCACCCATGTTGTCATTTTGAAGAAAAGATAATAAGCAAGTGGCTATAGAAATGCCAAATTCCTGCCTTTATATAGAATTGTCCCTCTAGATAATTATGTCTTTCCTGTATAGCCAAAAAAACGTAAGATGAGCCCCCTCCTAATATGTGTCACAGTAAATTCAGCCCATACTGAGAGACTTCCTAGTGGAGGATGAAAAAAATGGACTGTCAGGTAACCAATTCTCTTCTAAACAGAATTATTAATTCTTGTTCACTGTTAATTGTTTCTACCCCGTGTCCCTCTTAGCTTGCTTTTTCTGTCTTTGGGGATAGCCTCACACTGCACCCTTTTTCATTAACAGTCAGTGATTAGACTGATAATCATTAGAATGATTAGAGCCACACATCCAGGAGTGGTAATAGGCAGTTCTCATGATTGAGAGTAGGAGGGAGTACAGAGTATTCCTCTATATCATATAATCACATGGGAAAAAATATTCTTAACTAATTACCAACTGGTAAGTTTTTCCTTGACTCTCCTTCCTAACATTAAAACATTGTTGATCTAAATTCAGTGATATTATCTGAATGGTTTACAAAATTCTATCTTCCAAAGTTTCCAAACAAGTTATAAAAACCATTAAAATTTCCCTAGGAATCCCAATTTGGGGCTTTGTAAAGATCATTCATGTTTCCTAATCTCTTACATTCAACCAGGGTACATAGATTAATTGCATGAGGTTCCCTCCATTTTTATTTTGTAATTCTATACTTCTGGCCCTTCCCCTCCCAGAAGGCTACTTCATATATCCAGCAAAATGTTGTAAGATGTCTACCCTCCTCCACCCAAGACAGAGTCGATCATCTTTGACACCTGCTTAGTCTCCTGAGTCTGCTACTGACTGTAATTCCCCTTATTGGCAACATCACTCACCAGGTCAGCTCTACATATTCTTTTTAGCCTAATTCAGTCCATTTTTCTTTCCAATAAATGTGTGTATCAAGATAACTACATCACTATGTTTGCAGCTTAATACGCTTCTGTTTAAAAAACATTCTTGAGCAATCAAAGATCAGTTTCTTCAGTTTTGAGAGACTGGCTTCGGTCTAGTTGTTTATTATGAGCATAAAACTCACATTTCTTAAGCTCACATTATAGATTGTCTGCTTGAAGTATCAATTTTAGAAATGGGGACTCTGTTTTGCTCTAGAATTTGAACCCCCTTGCTGTTGTTGCTGTCCACTTTCTTAAACTAATTTTTTTGTTTAGTTTATCTTAAAAGATAAATTATTCACTTTGTTTAAAAACTAACATTATAAAAAAGTTATGCAGTGAATAATCTCTTCTCACCCTCATTTCCCAGCTGTCCAGTTCTCACACTGCCCTTTCCAGTAGGTACCCACTGTTCTTAGTTTGTAATGTATCCTTCCAGAAATTTGTTATGTAATTATTGGCAAAAGTTAAAATGGAATATTATTTTTCTTCTTTTTTTTTTTACACAAAAAGTAGTGTATACTTTTCTGCAACCTTTTTTCTTCACCTAATATAACTGTTATTTTTCTATATCACCGAATAGAGAGCTGTCCCACTCTTTTTTAAAAAAACTACCCAATAGTCCATTGTATGGAAGTATAATACNTTCTTCTTTTTTTTTTTACACAAAAAGTAGTGTATACTTTTCTGCAACCTTTTTTCTTCACCTAATATAACTGTTATTTTTCTATATCACCGAATAGAGAGCTGTCCCACTCTTTTTTAAAAAAACTACCCAATAGTCCATTGTATGGAAGTATAATACCATACTTTCTATAACTATTCCCTCATTGAGAGATATTTTTAAAGCTTTGCTACCATAAATAATGCTGTAATAAATAACCTTGTACAGACATTTTGTGAGCATACCGTAGGGTCAATCATTGAAACTGAAAGGCATTTGGACCCAATAATCTGAGAAGGACAGTCTCAAGATTATATAAAGTGCTGGTTTATAGAGGGAAAGGAACACCAGTTTATGCTTTACTTCTCAGTCTTTTTGCCCATATTCTTTTTTCAGACTCTCAGGCTTCTAATTTCTACTGCCCTGTTTTTATACCAGGTTTGTCTCTTCTTAACTGTAAAGGTCATTTTCAACAACCTCAAAGCTAATTCTTGACTGCTTTCAGTATCTTCTTTCTGGATGTCTTAGAGTAATTGACCTAATAAGCATAAGAATTTGAAAACTGGGTGAATTTTTTTCCACACCCATACCATGGTACGCATTAAATGAATATAAAGGACAGTAAGTTTTGCATCTGTGATTTATGTTACTTTAGTAAAAGCTCACCATTTCTTCCATTTGATACTACAAAGCACTTATTTCAAGATCTCTTATACCAGTGCAGGGTAGTCCTCTGCTTGACATTCAAAATTTAATACACACACTTATTTTTTTCTTTTTTCTTTTTTTTTTTTTGGTGAGAAAGGTTAAGCTATAGTTTCAACCCAACTTCAGAAATTTTCTTTAGAAAGGAGGGGTTTTTATTGCTCTGTGAAATTGATTAAATTAAATGAAAATGCCCTGGATTTTTGATTTTGCTCATAACAAATTTTTGACACCTCCTTTTCCCCTTTCCTCAATATTTGAGATTTTTTTTCTATTGTGCATGATAGAGGAATGCTGCTAAGCTTGCAAGTAATTAACTTGAAATTGTTTTGAGTAATTTTGCTTTTTTGGCTTTTTGTACCTAATCAGAATTGATGTGACTGAAGTGCAAATCTTCATAATAATCATGCATTTGCTGGCAGTGATTGGAGGACCACCTTTTTGGCAATCTATGGTAACTCTTCACATTGTGTATCCCACGTAATGCATGTTGTCTTTTGCTTGTGTTTTTCTAATCCAGTATAATCCAGTTAAAAGGTGATATGTCAAATTATTTTGTTCTCTCCGAAAACAAAAAGTCACAGCAACGTTAGGACACAAACTTCTCTTTAGGGAATAGTGAATTTTACTATTTGGAGTTATGTGGTTCAGTAGGTCCATTTCAAGGGTATTTTTAAAGGCTTTCAGAATTTATTATTTGTTATCCCATTGTATAAGTGAGGAAACAGCCGGTAGTGTATCAAGTTAACCAATGACAAGACTAAGTCAGATCTTTTATTCTCTTGCTGAACTACATGAGTCTACTAGTTTCTCCACTGTATGCTTAAAGCTGAATAATGAAGTTTGGTAGTAAATTAATTCTGACCCCAGAACAGAATAAATGCTTAATGAAATCAGTGCTATAGGATTGTTTCAACAAGCTGAGACCCTGATTTTCAACCTGACCTGAAATATAGTCATCCCCAAGAAACACAAGTTCTTTCCCACAAACTTCTGGAGAAAGAATATAATATATATAATACAGGGGAGTCAAGAACACAGGCTAAGGAACCAGACTGCCTGGGTTTGGTACTGGCTTCACTGCCTACTGAGTGAACTTGATCTGTTATTCAAATCTCTGTGGCTTGTTTTCTCCTCTTATAAAATGAGGACAATAATAGTACCTGTCTGATAAGATTATTTTGTGGATTAAATGAGTATGTGTAAAGCACTCAGGAACAGTCTCCATCAAATAAGCCCTCAAGAGAAGTTGTGGCTGGTCTTACATTTGGAATTTTTCCTACTCCTAAACAAACACAGTTCTTAAAAGTCAGATTAATATTTAAGTATAAGGGAAATTTACTGAGCAAAATTTTCCCTTTACCTAACTCATTTAATGATTGTGAATTTGATACTCAAGAAAGTATAATTAACATGTATCCTTAAGTATGTATTACCAGAAACTGCGTAATGGCTTTTGTTGACAGGATAGCCTTGTGAGGAGGGAAATGAAGGAATAATAATAATCGTTAGTCAACCAGGAAAATTCTGAAACCATTCATGCATAGTATCATTCAAAACCACATCTTTTTTACACATTAGTCTTAAATGCCAGTACTGTCTCTAGTGAAATCCAAGACCTATAGATATATAAACATGTCCTATATATATGTATCTCTCTGTAGATCTTGGATTTCATATAATGTTATTTCTTTTGCTCTCTTGTGGGCTAAATAGTTAAACAATTATAAGTAGCTATAAAAATATTAATAGGTAATAGTTTTAAACAATTTGGCTGTAGAAGGGAAGAAAAAGTAGTCTTCTCCTGAAACTATTTTATAAAGCCTAAAGCTTGTCTCTCACTTAATTTTTTTTAATCTCTTGACTATATTGATTATTTTTTTCATAGGCTTTGTGTTTTATACCAAAATATCTCCCCCTCCAAATTTACTAATTATCCATATCAGCATGGAAGTACAGAAAGCATTGTTGTCAATGTAGTTGTGTATTCACACAGGCTATACACATATCCTTAATTTTTAGGTGATACCTGGCAATAAGTTTGCTTCAAGTAAACATGTTCCCTTTATTAGGATTTATATACAAAATCTGTACATGTGCATAACAGAAATTATTTTTCTTTAAAAGGATCAAATATTTTGTCCTGTCTTTATTGACAAGATATATACAATCATTCTTTTTTATTATATGTTTAAAGAAGTAATCTGAGGAATTCTCAGATCCAAGACTGAATTGGAGGTCCCAGACCCAGCAATTCAATTCCAGGATTAGTGAGGTTAGATTGCAATAAGGAAACAGATTCCCAGACCTGTGTCTTATCATTAGTATCATTGGTTCTACTGTTACCATCATTAAACTAAAAGGAAAGGACTTGCCCTCTCTGGTGATATTCAGAGGCTTATACATGACCCCAGTGAGCTCATGGCTGAATAAGGTGTTTTGAAATGCATTGTCTTACCTCAGGAAAGACTATACTTCCAGTGCCCTGATTTATTTGTGTGCCAAAGTGGAGAGGAGATATTTATTTAGGGCCCAGGAAAGAATTTTTTGTCTCTTTTGAGCCTGAGGACATAAAATGAAAATTGCCTTCCAAATCCTCATTTAAAGACTTTTATTGATATTTAAGAAAGCAGCTTTATGGTGAAAACAAATAAAAACAGTGCAAATGTCTTCTTAAAGCTGATTTTAGAAGATCAGCTGTTTTGCAAAGGTAAGTGATTTCCATCTACTGCTTATTGATCGCCTACTTGTTGCTTTTTTTTTTTCCTCTTCAAAGAGATTTTGTTTGTTTGTTTTACCAGAGGTTGTAGTTAGTTTTTGTTTGTTTAGGTTGGTTAGGATTTGTGTGTGTGCGGTTTGTGTTTCTTTTCCCCCATGTTTTAAGAAAAGAAATTATTCTCATGCACAAAAGTTACATAGTTTATACATTGCAAGAAACAAGACATTTTTTGGTGTATTGCTTCTCCAAAAGAATATATCCTTTTGGGATGTCTTGGAACTATCTTCTATCATATATATCACTCTTGAAAAAAGGAATATTACCTTGGAAGGGATCCACATAAAATCCCCTGCTGGTTACTTTCACTGACATTCAGTTATTTAAGTAGCAGTTGATCTGTGTTAAATAAATGTGTGTTAAAACAGGAGACACCTTCTATAATTCAGTTTAGGCAAATGGTGGGTGTTATTACAGGTGAGGGGTTTTACAGGAGAAGAGCTTCCCAAGTGGCACAGTTGGTAAAGAATCCACCTACCAATGCAGGAGACACAAGAGATAGAGGTTCCATCCCTGGGTCAGGAAGATTTCCCCTAGAGGAGGAAATGGCAACACACTTCAGTATTCTTGCCTGGAAAATTGCCATGGACAGAGGAGCCTGGCGGTCCACAGTGCACGGGGTCACAGAGTCAGACATGAACGAGTGTACACACAAACATTACAGGGGAAGTTTCAGAATTCATGAGGTAGAATTCATTAGATATCTTACTGTTAAACTGAAAGACTTCAGGAGTGCCTTTATACTTAAGTAAATCAGACATTCAGTTTAGTCGCTCAGTCGTTGTCCGACTCTTTGCAGCCCCACAGACTGCAGTGCGCCAGTCCATCACCAACTCCAGAGTTTACTCAAACTCATCTCCATTGAGTCTGTGATGCCATCCAACCATCTCATCCTCTGTAGTCCCCTTCTTCTCCTGCTTTGAATCTTTCCCAGCATGAGGCTCTTTTCAAGTGAGTTACCTCTTTGCATCAGGTGGCCAAAGTATTAAGAGTTTCAGCTTCAACATCAGTCCCTCCAATGAACACTCAGGACCGATCTCCTTTAGGATGGACTTGTTGGATCTCTTTGCAGTCCAAGGGACTCTCAAGAGTCTTCTCCAACACCACAGTTCAAAAGCATCAATTCTTTGGTGCTCAGCTTTCTTTATAGTCCAACTCTCACAGCCATACATGACTACTGGAAAAACCATAGCTTTGACTAGATGGACCTTTGTTGGCGAAGTCATGTCTCTGCTTTTTAAAATGCTGTCTAGATTGGTCATAACTTACAAACAGACATATCCACATTCTTTGAAAGAAAGTATCTAATCTCAAAATTATACTTTATGCTGAAATTTACAAAGCCTATAAGAGTATTTTATTAGTAACTGATATTTTGCTTTAATCCGAGCAATTCATCCAAAACCTGTGTCTGTTTTAATCTATAAATCTGAGAGTTTAAGATTTTTTTCATCTCTGGAAAATGAATTACATTAGATTGGTATTATTTGGTTGTATAATTCATGGCATGAGTCCAAAGGATTTTGGGCTTCTCAGGTGGCTCAGTGGTAAAGAATTTGCCTGCCAAGCAGGAGTGAGGGGTTAGATCCCTGGGTCGGGAAGACCCTTTGGAGAAGGAAGTGGCAACCCACTCCACTATTCTTGCCTGGAGAATCCCATGGACAGAGGAGCCTGGTGGGCCACAGTCCGTGGGGTTGCAGAGTCAGATACAACTTAACAACAACCAGACTAAGCAACAACTTGAGGATTTCACCCTAGCTATAGAGCAGGCACTGTGACCCAAGTGAGTTTGTATTCTTTCCAGCCTCAAAGACTGAGGACACTCTGAGTAGGCCTGAGATGAAGGTGTTTTTAATACAGCTTTCTGTCAGTGTCTATAAAATGGATGCAGTTTGATCACCTTGAATACATTCCAGGAAGATGAGGACAGAAGAAGAGTTGAGAAGGACAGAATGTGTCCACCCTCCTTGATCTTGAGTGAGGTGAAAGTGACAACTCTTTTAGTACTTTTTAGGTGCTTCAGTTGGGCTGATCTTTAAGGAATCACATGGTAGGACTTGGGATTCGTTTGACTTCAGCTTTTCCTTCACGCTGCCTCATTTTCTTGTAGCTAACTTCCTTTTTCCTTCTTAATGAGGGGGCAAGATGTGTCTGCATAGTATCTGGAAAAAGTTCTATATGGAGAGTAAGAGAAAGGGAGGACATCTTAATCTATTTGACAAGTTTATATTGAGCACCTACAATATCCAGGGTTCTAGAGAATATAAAAATCAATTTACGCATAAACCTACATTCAGGAGTGAATGTTTTGGCGTATATAGCTATCATATATGACAGAGGTGAAAAGGGCCCTAAGAATGTTTATGATTCTTTGTCCCTAAGTCTATAGCTTGGTTTGTGGTCCAAGCTTTGGCTGGCTTTTCTAATATTACTGTTTGTTCTTTCAAAGAGCAAAAGTTTCCATGATCCTAAACCATTTTCACCAAATTTTAAATACAGTTGTGATGCTATTCTGGAGAAGGCAATGGCACCCCGCTCCAGTACTCTTGCCTGGAAAATCTCATGGACGGAGGAGCCTGGTGGGCTGCAGTCCACGGGGTCGCTAAGAGTCGGATACGACTGAGCGACTTCACTTTTCACTTTCCTGCATTGGAGAAGGCAATGGCAACCCACTCCAGTGTTCTTGCCTGGAGAATCGCAGGGACGGGGGAGCCTGGTGGGCTGCCGTCTATAGGTTCGCACAGAGTTGGACACGACTGAAGCGACTTAGCAGCAGCTATGCTATTCGGTTCAATTGTGGCACAAACTACTGCTACACTCTCATTTACTTGTGGCACTAAGTCACTGGCACTCATTTAGTACCCTGGCCCTAATAAAGGCATGCCCCTGTAATGGATTAATGCTTTGCTTCCTTTGAAATCTGAAAGAGTGTAGTATTTCCTCCTTTGCCAGGCAGGTCCTTTGTCTGGAGGGAAAGGGGAACTAGCCAGAATTGAATTTCAGCCAGGTGCATCAGATTTAGATTGTGATATCTTTAGTTTTCTGAATGAGAGCAAAAAAAGAAGAAGAAATCTCTTGGAGTTCAGAGCAACCTATGGTGTTGATTTTCTCCTTTATTGGAAACAAACTTTGAATTTGGACTGTAAGGGTTTGGAGATCAATTAGAGAAAGAAGGGGACAATTTAAGGTGCTCTATAAAGTTCTGGGCTTAATTTTTTAAGTTGACCTATTTCATTTTAGAAAATTAAACACTGCCACAGTACAACTTGAAATTTGAATAGTTGATTTTCCCGTTTTTTAGACTACAGTTTTGCAAGAGGTCATAGAGTTGTGTAAATAAACTGAGTTCTTGAGAGTTTTAAAGAAACAGAGTATCTCAAATTGTAGCTTCACATAAAAGTAAAAACAGCTCCCATATTGATGTCAAGAGGTTCTCATTGGAGGACAGAAAACTCAGGGATAGGAGGAAAAATATATGACACACATCCAAGCAGGTACAGCTCTATAATTGTGTATCCAAAATTTTAACATATAAGTTTACTTTCCAGAAGAAGTAAGTAATAAATTTTTAATAAATGTTTAATTTTGTATCTGTCAATCTTCATGGGGTTTTAAACACAAAAAGAATGGGCAATTTCACATTTATTTATTTGATTTTTAAAATATGGGCAGATGGCAGCCCTGAAAAGTATAAACAGCCCTAATTAAAAATGTCTTCATCGTAAGAACTCATTAAACCATTGTTTTGGATGATTGCTGTTGGAAAACCATTTCTTTTGGGATCTTATTTCTAGAGCCATTTTGTTTCTTTTAATCGAATGTATCATTTTACTGTTGCTTTCTTTTCCTTCCATACTGGACAAAATTGGAGACTTCAGAAAGCTAAAAAGAGAAGTGTAAAAAGGAAATTTAAAATGATTTTTAAGATTTAGTACAAGTGTGTTTTGTTTTAAATGAGGTTATTGTGTTTGCAAGGTTAGATACATGATCTCAATCTAATGAGCACCCCACCACTCCCCCGCCCACCCTTACCTTAGGTAAATTGATTCATATTTTCGATACACTACAAAAATTTATTACTTACTTCTTCTGGAAAGTAAACTTATATGTTAAAATTTTGGATACACAGTTATAGAGCTGTACCTGTTTGGGTGTGTGTCATATATTTTCCCTCCTGTCCCTGAGTTTTCTGTCCTCCAATGAGAACCTCTTGACATCAATATGGGAGCTGTTTTTACTTTTATGTGAAGCTACAATTTGAGATTATCAGAAGCTTCTTGAATATGAATGCTTTCTTAGTTGCTCTCTGCTTTTGCTAGCAGCTTATATCCCAGCAGTTTGGAACTGGGACCTCTTTTCAGTAGAACTTTTGTCTTCCATTCTCAAGTTTGTAGATTTTTTTTTAATCTTGTTGCACATACTTCTAGTTCTTTATACTCTATGCTTTTCTCATAACAATTAATAACTAGTTACAGATTTATCAGTAGAGTTCAAAAAATGCACAAAGAAAAAGGCAAAGCATACTTCTTTTATAAAAAGGCTAGAGGATAACCTGATTCAGTGTTGCCAGACTTCTGGGATGTGTTAGGTGAACTTAGCTATGACACAGACTAATAACGTTGAATCAGTTTTGTTTTTTTTTAAGTTGTATCAGAAGTAAGATTAATTTTTATGTAGTCTCTCATTTGTTGAGACTTGTTATGTTGTTTATAATGGAAAGGTTAGGGAAACTTCCATCAGTTTGAATATTTACAAACTATAGAAGGAATGGAGAATATATCAGAATATGAATCAAATATATGTTTTGTTATTTTAATCTGTATATGTATATATATATTAATTGCTCTCTCTCTCTACCTATTGAAGATTCCAGTGCTGAATATTCAAATGAAAATTTTTCCTGCGCTTTGTACTGTAGCAGGGACCATATTTTCCTGTACAAATTACTTCCGTGTAATCTTCACAGGTGGTGTTGGAAAAAATGGATCAACGATAGCAGTAAGTATTTCTTAAGATTTCTGGTGATTGTCTGTGCTCAAACTTAGTTTTGTAATCTCTGTGCTCAGACTTAGTTTCATAATTGCTTTTTCATTTGAGTTGTATTTGAATTAATTAAAAATCACTTGTTAATTGAGAATTTGCACTTAGCATTAAAGAAAAAAGTAGTGTCTGAAACTTCTGTTTTATTTACAGATGTAAAGATTTATATGCTCATATTTGCATATTTTTGTGCACACACATATACTCACACACACACACACTTTTAAAAACACGTGTATTTTTTTAAAGAGTGCAGTCTGCTTTGTTAAATATGTCTGGCCTCTTTACATAAAATCAGTTTGTGCCTAATCAGTCCACACTGCTACTTTTCCCTAGTAGTTCTGGTATTCAGTTATAAAAATTGCTGGCTTTCAGACACCATGAGGTTCTTAGAAGTTTGCGTTGCTGTCTTACATCAAGCAGATCCATATAGTATCTGATCGGTATAGAATACCATTAATTCCTCACTTCTCTTTATTCTAAACAGGGAACAAGTGTCCTTTCTCCTTTCCTCCATATTGGATCAGTAATTACATTAGCTGCAATGATTTATAAGAAATCAGCAGTTCAGCTTTTCGAGAAGCATCCCTGTCTTTATATATTGACATTTGGTTTTGTATCTGCCAAAATCACCAATAAGCTTGTGGTAAGCACCAGTTTTGTTTTTAACTTTGTTATTTTGGTTTTATGGCCAGTTTTTATTTCACAGTTTCTTAAGCAGTTCTAGAGTTTGCTCTCCTCCAGTCAAAATCTCTTTACATCAACATAGGAACTGTTTTTACTCTTACATGAAGCTACAATTTGAGATTAACAGAAGCTCCTAAAACCTCTGCAACTCTTCTATCCACAGCTTAATTTGATTATTTAGTTTGTCTCTATTCTTCATTCTCATTCTGTATTCTTAAGGCTCCCTGTGAAGAGCTTTTAGGGGGGTGTATACCTTCAGTGTATAATTCTCAAACCCACTCTGTATTGTCATCTTAGTTTTGAACATTCAATAGATACTGCTAAAGGATTCTTGAAACGTGATATTTGATCACAATATTGATTTACTGTGTAGCTCACAATTGCTGTAAAATGAAAATGGCTACCTACATCACCGATTCTCTTTTATTCATAGGTGGCACACATGACTAAAAGTGAGATGCATTTACATGACACAGCATTCATAGGTCCAGCACTTTTGTTTCTGGACCAGTATTTTAACAGCTTTATTGATGAATATATTGTACTTTGGATAGCCCTGGTAAGTTTTGTACTGTGTTCTATTTCATGATTTGGAGGCTGCCTGTTTTCTTGTTTCAGTGGGCCAGTCCTGAGAGATAGATCATATAATGATGTAGGGACTTCCCTGGTTATCCAGTGGTTAAAACTCCACCTTCCAAAATGAGGAACTTGGGTTCTATCCCTGATCAGGGAACTAAGATCCCACATGCCATGGGTGTGGCCAAAATTTTTTTTTTTAATTGTAATGATTTAGAATACCAGAAAACATTTATGAGACTTCATGAGAGTTCCTTGTGACTTCGTCTTTAGTCATTCTTTTGTATTCTTACTAGTCCTGCCTACATCCTGGCTCATGAATTCCATATTTCCAACTATAAAGCAATAGTTGGCAGACTATATTGTGTGGGCCTGGATGGCATCATGGACTCGATGGACATGAGTCTGAGTGAACTCCGAGAGATGGTGATGAACAGGGAGGCCTGGCGTGCTGCAATTCATGGGATCGCAAAGAGTCAGACATGACTGAGCAACTGAACCGACCGATTGTGTGGGCCAGTGGTCAGGTTTTGTAAATAAAGTTTTCCTGATACATAGTTATGGCCTGTCATTTATGTCTTTTATGCTTCAGAGGCAGAGTTGAACAGTGTGACAAAGTATGGTCCACAAAGCATAAAATATTCACTAAGTTTGTTGCTCCTTGGTATAAAGGAGATCTGTGGGGAAATTGAGTTATTAAATTGTATGGAATTGAAAATGAATTTCAGGAAAAGAGAAAGTCAGAAGCATCTCCGGCTTTAGGGATGGCCTGAGCAGGTGCTGAGAATCTAATAATCTCTCTCTCTTTTTTTTGTATTTTACAGGTCTTCTCTTTCTTTGATTTGATTCGCTACTGTGTCAGTGTTTGCAATCAGATTGCATCTCACCTGCATATACATGTCTTCAGAATCAAGGTCTCCACAGCTCATTCTAATCATCATTAATGATGTAACTGATGTTACATAGGAAGCTCATGTTTTCTGCAGGAAAGAATCCGAACATATTAAGGAGAATGGGGCGGTTAAGAACAAGAATAATTTATAATAATCAATGTTGTATAACTTTTATTCTTTGTTATTGATAACACTTCTTAACTATCCCTGTGTGAGAATGGGAATTTTAAAAGTTCCATCCTGTAAATGTACGTGTTGTCATGCAGGGTTGGCCCAAGAAAGCATGCAAGAAAAAAATACCATGTGTTTGTACTTATCCTGGATTCAGAGTACAATTGTCATGGGGAGCAGATCCCCAGTGGTGGAGATTTCTAATGTAGAATATTTCCAGGCCAAAATGCGTTGCTTTATAATTTTAACAAATCATCAT
Source organism: Neotragus pygmaeus (assembly GCA_006410875.1). NCBI lineage: Eukaryota > Metazoa > Chordata > Mammalia > Artiodactyla > Bovidae > Neotragus > Neotragus pygmaeus. The sequence goes on from SJYV01011308.1 coordinate 101,208, forward strand.
CTTTTTAGTGACATCCTTGTTTAGTATCTTCTCAAGCTTTTCTTTACTAAGGAGCTCAGCTTGTGGCACAGATATATCCTACTAGCTTATGAGGTGGGACTTGATAAAGATTTTGAATTTGGATTGAAAACTTTCCTATCTTTACATTGTTGAGGAAGTCATTTTTTTATTGCTCAAGATATGGTATCTCATGGGCTTGGGAAATCCTGTTAGCATGCATAATACTGTGGTAACTTTGTCGATCCATTTTATTTTTTTAAATAAACATATGATCTGAAAGCCAGTCTTTTTTCTCAGTTTTATTCAGTGGGAAGATAAACTAAGTTTTAATGTCGCTTTTTAAATTTTTAAGCAAAATTTATTTTTGTTCTTTAGTAAATAAGGAGATTAAGTCAGCTACATCGTCAACATGTGTCCTGCGACCTTTCTATTTTATATAAAACTGTTTAACTTAAAACATGGGAGTGCTATGTTCATTTTCCCTCTTGGAAGGTTTTTTGTTGTGATAGTTGTCGCCCTTGAGACTATAAGTCTTTTTTTCCCTTTGTAAAAAGAGAACCATAATCTTAAAAGTCCAGAGGATTTAGTAGGTCTTTGTTGTTGTTCCTCAGCTGCTAAGTCGTGTCTGACTCTGTGACCCCATGGACTGCAGCACACCAGGCTTGCCTGTACTTCACTGTCTCCTGAAGTTTGCTCAGACTTATGTCCATTGAGTTGGTGATACCATCTAACCATCTCACGCTCTGTCATCTCCTTCTCCTCCTGCCTTCAGTCTTTCCCAGGATTAGGGTCTTTTCCAGTGAGTCAGCTTTTTGCATCACATGGATGGCCAAGCTATTAGAGCTTCAGCATCAGCCCTTCCAATGCAAATTCAGGTTTCTTTTAGGATTGACTGGTTAGTCGCTCTCAGAATCTCAAGCCCTTCCCCCAGATTTAAAATAAGAGAGGCTTGTGCCTCTCTTGGCAATTATTGAATATTTGCACTCTGCTTTTTAAGCTACAAGTTTGAAACAAAAAACAGGTGTCCTCAGTAACTATAAAACAGATCTGTTTCTATTGTGTATAGTTCAATTGCTTGAATGAAGAGGCAAACAGCAAAAGTTTAAACTATTGACTAAAATGAAGTATCTTCCTATTGATTCTTATTTATACCATTTCCATAATCATGGATACACAATAGCTGTGTGTGCTGCTTTGCCTGGCAACCAGAACTCTTTCTTGCACTTCTAATGATTCCATCAATTCCATGTAGTCTTGATTAGCAGTGGTAGTGAAACCTTTCATTTCTTTGTTAGAATGTAGCAGGAAAGGGAAGTTTTCACTATCTTTGCTTGCTAGCAACTTCTCCAGCATCTGGGGTAGAGAAATTCATACAAGAAAACGCTAGGGTAGATCAGATGTCACAAGGTAGGACAAAGGGAAAAAGAAGGAAGGATAATTAAATTTGGCAGAGTTACATCATTGTCTCATGAGATAGACACAGCAGATGTTAACTGCCTACAGTGGAAACAGGTTTGGAGAAGCTAAATGGCATACCAGTGTCAACAACAGTTGTTCCTTTTCCAAATGGAGACTAGAATCCATATCTTCTGAATCCTGGTCCAGCGTTATCTTCTACACTATACTAGGTTTTAGTGAGCTGAAGCTACAAACTGAGGTGCTAGAATCTTTTTCAGCATAATGGAAATCTGGAAGACATCTAGGTATTTGGTGTGTGCTTCCTTCAACTCTAGATAACCATCAACATGAGATCAAGGTATGTTTATAGTAAACCTCAGTTGGTCCTGATTCTTGTGAGCATATTATATACCTGGTTAGGTGTCAGAATCAGTGGAAGAAGTTTTAAAAATACAGGTTCCTGGGTCCTATCTTTAATGATGATTTGGTAGGTTAAAGATGGAGCCTCATATTTTCATAGCTCCCCAGGATTCCAGTCCTGAGAAACAACTAGGATTAGGAACCACTGGCATAAACTACCTAACAAAGTGCACTAACTTTTGAAAGCTGTGAAGAGCAGCAGCCTAGTTTGGGGTGGCATGTGGACAGTAGAACATGTGCCACCTGCAGTATGTCTCTGTGCCCTGAAATGAAAGTATATTGACTTTAACTTCAATACGGTAACCCCAGTCTCCTTTTCCATCCTGCAACAACATTTGTGTTCTCTGTACAGAATCCAGGGGCCTCTGAGGGCCATGCACACATACACACATTAAAAAGATGGAATTTTTGAAAAACAAGATGCTTCTAAAAGTTTCCCATCCCTTACAGTATTTAAACAGAAGCTGTCAGTAGAGATACAGAGGGAAGAGGGACCAGGTGACTACTAAACTTCGGACTTTTAAGATGATGATTCTCTTTTCTTCTGAGAGAAAAAATGTCAATGCGGAGATCCCTCTGCCCTTAGCCAAAAAGTTGAACTGGCTTCTCAAAATAATGAAGTTGGAAGTAGGATGTCTAAAACGGAAAGCTCCAAACTGGAAGTGATGGGCAGACAGACCTATTGATGGAAACAACGTAGTGTTCTTCACTGACTTCAGCTGAGATTCCTACTGTCCAGTCACTCTCAACTTCAAATATTTCACGAAAGGCTAGCAGCCTTTCGTCTCAGGATTCTGGAAAGCACACCTAACTTGAACCAAGAACCACTGCTGTATCCTTAGCAGGGCTGCTGTTGTTACCAGCATCCCTCACCTCTTCTAGTAGAAGGCTTTCCTGGTGCCCATCATTGCCAGACACAGCACCAGAGTTCTCAGCACTGTTGCCAGTCCTCCACATCTAGCCCAGTTTATTCTCACATCTCTTGCCTTATTTTGCTCGTTACCTCTCCATAGTGGAAGCCAGAGATACACATGTAAAGAGCAAGATTTTCGTCTTTATTCTTATCCTCACATGTCCACAGACCTCTGTTTATATGTGAAGAAACTGAGCATTTGGGCGACTACTTGTTTCTCTGTAGAGGATTTTGTAATAGTGCTTCCTGGGAGAGGGCAGTTCCAGAAACATCTGGGGCTCTACATCACCTCTACTACTGTTTCTTGCCCTGTGTCACCTCTGCAGAAAAGGCAGCTATGTGCCCCGCTCTGTGAGCACAGAGGTCCAAGCCTTCCAAAGTCTTGAGAAAGCTGATTTCAGGAATCCCAAACTCAAGATACCAACTTGAAGCAAGACCTGGTTACCAGGACTCGGAAGAAGGCTGTGGATTCTACTGACTGAGAGCTTCACATCATACCATGTCGGCAGGGGTCAAAGTCCACTACTGGCCTATAGGTCTAGGCACTCCTGTTCACCACAGCTCTTATTTCACAGTCTTTTCCTTTGGTTTCTTCTGTTTCTTCTGTTCCTCATATTCAAGTATTTTCTTTTGGAAATAATCTGTGGTGTTAGAGATATAGGTATTAGGGGCAGCTAAGATGAGCTCAAGAACAAGGGTCAGAGATACTCTCAATGTCTACTGCCCATGCTTGCCCACTCTGCCCACATTTCCCCCAGGATTCCCCATGCCATCCTAAGGCCTTCGTAGATCTAGGTATTCGATTAGGCTCCTAAGGGATCCTAAAACAGAATAATTAGTAGGAATTAGCTCTAGACTAAAACAGCAAAGGTCCTCCTAATTAGTAGGAATTAGCTCTAGACTAAAACAAAGCAAAGGTCCTCCTACTGGCTGATGAACAGAGCAACGTCTACAAAACGCCAGCCTCGGAGGCATTTTCTTAGGCTTCGGGACCTTTCTTTCCAACCCCATTTAATAAAGATCACAGCTGTTTTTGTGAACCTCTCTTAGAAGTGCTCTTCCCTCCCCTCCTAGGACCACACCTGAGTTGGAGGCAGTTGATAGGAAGCTTTCACTGCATACCTGCAGGAGGGTTCTTGCTCTTTTCGGCTTCCTGGATGAAAAGGGAGAAGAGCTGTGTCTTCACAAATTTCTTCACAAACCGGCGGTTGGCCTTGGAGGTCAGAGCCTTATAGAAGGCCCGTTCTTGGAAGCGGCCTTGCCCATTCGCCTCCCGCTTGATGTAGGAAGCATAGTGGCCCACAGTCTTGACAAAAAACTGCACAAAAGGCCTTGAAACATGCTCATTGATTTGTTCAGAAGCTGCAGGGGATATAAAGAGACCATCTCAGGGGTAGCAGCAGGATGAAAACTACCCACCCTTACCTCCAAGTGGCTTTCATTGCAGGCTGAAAACTCTTGGGCAAGGGTGGGGTGAGGCAAGGGTCATAATTACTGGTTGATGAAAATGTGAGACTGGAGATGGGTTCACCATTGCTTAGGAAGAGTAAAATCTCATACTTGCCCTTTAGGATCAAGGCCTCTGGGACTAGCCCAGGGCTGCGGAGTGAATTCCTTTTAGTTCTAGGAGGGAATTGTTGGGAATCACGCCCTTAAACTCTTTCGAGAAAGCCAGAATAAGAGGGACCTGGGACTTACGCTGTGACTCCTTGATGCCCTGACTAAGCGATTCTAAGATGTCATCCTGAAGCTTGGGTGGTAGGATGTCTTTTTCATCACCAACCTAGGAGAGGACAGAGTCAGCTCAGAGGTCAAGCAGTCAGGGAGGAGGTGTGAAGTGTTGACAGAGAATGTGAGGCATGAATTCTACACCCCATTCCACCCCCAAATAATTGGCCACATACAACGGAGAAACAACAGAAGCTTCAACTGTATTAACACTAGAAGTCTCTGTCCCTCTGGTACTCAGTCTGTGTCCTTGCTCTAAAAGCACTGACACCGACTGCCTTGTGAAGTCACCCTCTCCTTGAGAGAGGTGAAGTCTTGTTAGCATGCTTAGAAGTTTGTTAAAGTAGTGGAACTTTGACGAGCCAAGAGCAATTGAGTTGGTTGTGGGTCTGCACCCAGACACTTACTGACATTAAGAAGTTTCCTTCACAAAGATCCACCAACAGGACCTGAAATAAAAACGGGACAGCTTGTTTTCTTCCCCTTTCTCGGTTTCTGCCTGTTGCTTTAACTTTCAGCCCAAGTAACAACAAAATCAGCATCTTCAGTTCTCATTTCCTGTCTGGTACACTCCTTTCTCACCACCCACTCTTTCCTGAGAAAAGTATGAGGGTATAGGAAGCAGGAAACAGGGGAGAGAGCTAAGGAAGATGCGGTATACAATATGGGTAAATTGAAGCCAGTCACTCTCTTAATAAAAAAGCATTGATCATAGTAATAACTTCTATGTATGAAGCATTAAATGGCATACACCGTGCTTTGCACATCTTATCTCATTTACTCCTCCCAGTGCTCCTGTAGAGGCAGATACTGTGCCTGTTAAGGTGAGGAAGTACCCAAAGAAGTTAAACTGCCTGAGGTGATACTGCTATCAGAGAGTAGAGCCCGTTTCCAAGCCTGGGTTGTGCTGTCCTTGCTAGGGCATCGTTCTTCCTACAGTTCTTCAGTTCCCTTCCCTCTGGTGAGCTTTAGGACAGGATGGGCATCTTTTGATTTTTTTTTTTTTTAATGCTTACAACAACTTTACGTACAATTGCCTAGAATTCCATTTTCAAAACTCCCACAGGGCTTCCCTGGTGGCTCCGTGGTAAAGAATCTGCCTGCCAGCACTGGAGACGCGGGTTCGATCCCTGATTCAGGGAAGATCCCACATGCCACAGAGCAACTGAGCCCATGTGCCACACTACTGAACCTGGTGTGGTAACTACTGAAGCCTGCACGCCCTAGAGCCTGTGCTCTGCAACAAGAGGAGCCGCCACAATGAGAAACCCATGCATCACAACTGTGGAGTAGCCCCCGCTCTCCGCAACCACAAGAGAAAAGCCTACACAGGAATGAAGACCCCGCACAGCCAAGAATATATAAATAAAAACTATTAAAACTCCCACAAGCGCTTTGGACCTTCCAGCAGGGAAGAGCGAGAGGAGAAAATAAGCCTGGGGACAAAAGGAGGAGGGACGGAAAGGCAGTAATCACATGTTTGTAGGGTGCAGGTAGGACAAGCACAGGGCTGGAACTTGGGGGACCTGAGTTCTAGTATCAGCTCCATCACAGCCTAAGGCGCCTTTAGTCTAGAATGGAGATGACCAATACGCATCCTGCTGGTTAGATTCCAACCTACAGACCTGTTTCTTTGAGACTCAGAGAATTTTCAAATCATTAGTTTCCAATATTTAAATTTAAAAATTTCACACAGAATTTGGATCTAGGGCTTCTCTGGAAAAGACAGGAGCTCTAACACTGATCCACATTCAGAGGGAACTGAGTTACAGCTACCCCCTTTAGGCAAGGCAGGTGCTCAGCAGTTTATCATAATCCCCCAAAGCCTGTGTTGGCCATTTAAATGCCTGCTGGGTTCCTCTTTGCAGTTTGTGACCTTGGTCTTGACAAGAGAGTGAGTGATCCCTCCATGCACCCTTCTCCCAAATAAAGAGAGAAATAGGAATGTGTGCCAAAAGACAGAGCAGGCACTGTAATTATCCATCATCAGGGGAGAAAAGTTGAACTAGTTCAGGCGTGAAACCACTTGTATACATAGGCTCAGATGCCTTCATTTAGGGCAGGCTGTTCACTTTGTGGGCTGAGAGGTAAGACTGTGTAAAGAATTTCTTTCTGAAGTTGTTCCCAGAAATCTTTCCAGTACTTGGAAAGATTTGTCTGTCCAAGGAGCCCTTCCAAAGAGCTGACCTGGGAGTCAAGGAATGCCCCATCTCTCTCCCTGAGCGCTAGCCCTCTCCCATCCCTACCCCCTGCCCATTTCATCAGCTGGGGTTCTTGGACAGCACAAGCTGGAGTCTGACTAGCCTTGAGGTGTCTTCCCGCCAGGCCACTGGGGGAGGAATCACAGCGTCCAAGAAGATGGCGCTGCAGCATCAGGAAGTTTCATAACTTCTGGGATTGGGACACTTATTGAGTCGTATTACTAAACGTGGGGCTGATACTCTGTCCCAGTTAGTCACAAGGCAGAGGTTGGCTCAAAGGGCATGTGTACTCAGCACTTCTGAGGAGGGCAGGGCGGGCTGGGGAGACAAGGAAGAGAAACAGCCTGCTTCTTTACTTCCCAGCAGCACTCTGCGGAAGAGGCGCTTTGCTTCTGTCTCTGCAAGATTCCGGGATCGCCTGTGTGGCCTTGATAAGTGGACTGAGCTCTCTGGACCTTGGTTATTTCTTATGTAAATGGAGGAAGTCCTCCCACTAGGGCTGGTCGCAGGCCTCCAGTAGCTTACTTCGAGGCTCTGCCTCTTCCCTTTCTGTCTACACAGAGGGAGTCGGTGGTTAGCCAGACCAACCCAAGTAGCTCTTTTGGCTTGAGATTATAGTAATGTGCTATTTCTTGAAAGTTTCTATTGACAACTCAAGCAAAGCAGACGTTGTTCTTCCCACACTGGAGGTAGGTTTATGTTATCAACACCCATTCTCACCACTGAGCTCTTTGGTGTATCTGGGGGTACTGCGAAGACACAAGAGGCTAACAAAATCAAAGGGGATTTGGACCAATATCTTCATTAACCAACTGAGCTCTAAGCTAACTGGAAGGATGACCTCTACTACAAAAAAAAAATCTGCATTTTCAAGACTCATTGTTTCCAGGAAGACTGTTAGTTCAGTTCCAAGCAATGTGAATAAATTCCAGTGGGGTGTGTGTTGTACAGACCAGCTGTGCTTGTCCATTCAGAAGAAAAACGGGACACCTAGGGCCTGCTCACTAGGACTAGCTGGCCTAGCACAGTTGGGTGAAGCCCAAATAAGCCATGTGTTGCCCCTTAAGTCCAAAGGGAAATCGTCCAGAGAAGGGAGCAGACACTTACTGAGTATCAGCTATATGTCAGGCACCAGGCTAGGTGCTTTACGCTGATTTTTTCCCCCTAGGATCCTTAGGGTCTAAACGTTGCCATTCCAGTTTTACAGATGAGGAAGCTGAGGTTTAAAGAGGTTAAGCAACTTGCCACAAAATCACACAGCTATTAGCAGCAGAGGTGGGATCCGGATCCAGGTCTGCCTGGCTCCAATCAGGCCCCTTTCTTGCTGCATCGTACCTCTTCCATGGGGCTGTCCAAAACCTCCTGTCGGAAGCGCATCTGGACTCCAACCATGAAGGGAGTGGGGCAGCAGACCGTTCCCAGCAGGCTCTCGGGGACCACGGGGATGTAGGTGTGGGCCCAGCTGAAGGGGTAGAGCAGCGCGGCAGTAGCATGGATGCACTGAGACAGGGTGCTGGGGACAGGGCACAGAAAGTGAGTAGAGGGGCCTGCCCAGGCCCCCACCCCCACGCCACC
>SJYV01011308.1:109538-174486 GCA_006410875.1 Neotragus pygmaeus
GACAGCAGCTGCTCCTGCTGGCTCTGCCGGAGCTATAGCAAGTCTGGGAGCCATGCCGGTCGCAGAGCTTCTGGCTACCCGAAGCTGGGAGGGGAGAGGTAGAAACCAGAAGAGGCTGAGGCTCCTCTGGTCAAGTATGGGGCCTCTGTGTGATTCTTCTTTTCCACTGAGGGTGGGGGTGGGGTGGAGGGAGTGTCTTTAAAGAGAGGAGGAGGAAGAAGAAATGTCTTCCATCTATGAGGTCATTGATCACTGATGGAGTCCCTTCTCTATGCTTACTACTGTGCTAGGGATGTGGATACCAGGAAGCAAAAGACCAGCCCTGCTTTTAAGGCACTCAGTGTAGTTAAGGAGACGAACATGTAAACACTGGGGTGCAGCAGAGAGGTCAAGTCTATTTCCTCCTTATCACTCATCCCCAGGCTTTAACTCTCAGGACTCCCTCTGACCACTCATGGTTATTTAAACTTATCAGGTTGGTGCCTGAGCTTGCTTGGGAAATTCCTGGATTCCAGGAACCTCTGACCAGCAATTCCCACCCGGAAAGTCCCCCCGAGAGGACTCCTCCACCCTTTCCAAGGAAGCATTCCCTGTGTAATTACTGCCTAAGTCACAACTCAGACCCAAGTCCCCTCATGCCCCCCTCTCCTTAACTCCCTCAACACATGCACCCTCCCTGTCTTCTCTATTCTCCACTAGCTTTAGTGGCTCTTCATTTCTCCAAATTGCCCCAAAGCCAAGGCCAACAAAAACACAGATGCGGAAACCTTGTTTCAATTCTTCGTATCAAGCTAGCACTTCCTGAGAAAGATGGAGTCTCTGAGAGTCTAGCCAAGGCTTAGGCTGACTGGAAGTCCCTTTCCTGGCTGAGCGGCAAAGATCTGCAATACTCAGTGTAGGAAGGAAGTGGGGAGTGGTGGGGTTTCCCTGAAGAAAGTTAACGCCTGAGAGGTGAGTCCTGCCAACCTTTGCCTGTATCCAGGCCAGCTGACACCTGGAGTCCCCTTCACTTTCTAAACATTGATCCTAGAAGGCAAAAGCCAGAATCCCAGCTCTAGCCACAACAGAAACTTCTCAATTCCCTACAGCAGCAGTCCCCAAACTTTTTGGTACCAGTAACCAGTTTCATGGAAGACATTTTTTCCACAGACTGAGGGCTGGGGTTGCGGGGGAGGGGTGGAATGGTTTCAAGATGATTTAAACACATTACATTTATTGTGCTAATGGTAGTCTGTATTTGCAGCAGGTCTCCAGCATTAGCATCACTGCCTCAGTTCCACCTCAGATCATCAGGCATTAAATTCTCATGAGGAGCATGCAACCTAGATCCTTTGCATGTACAGTTCACAGTAGGGTTTGTGCTCCTATGAGAATCTAATGTCGCCGCTGCTCTGACAGGAGGCAGAGTTCAGGTAGTAATGGGAGTTGATGGGGAGGGGCTGTAAATACAGATGAAGCTTTACTCCACTGCTCACCTCCTGTTGCGTGGCCCAGTTCCTACCAGGCCATGGACTAGTGCCAGGGGATTGGGGATCCCTGCCCTACAGGGCCAAGAGTGGAAGAGCTATGTCTAAAGCAAGAGATTTACACTGCTTCCCACAAGGATTAGGCCACAACTGGTGCCTTCTGGGCCTTCCCAGGTGGCGCTAGTGGTAAAGAACCCACCTGCCAATGAAGGAGACAGAGATGTGGGTTCCGTCCCTGGGTTGTGAAGATCCCCTGGGGGAGGGCCTGGCAACCCGCTCCAGTATTCTTGCCTGGAGAAGCCCATGGACAGGCAAGCCTGGCAGGTTACAGCCCATAGGGTTGCAAAGAGTTGGACATGACTGAAGCAACTCTGCATGCACACACGGTGCCTTTTTGGTTATCACTGATTTTTACAGAATTTTCAACCCACAGACCCCACTGCCTGCCCAAACTTCCTTTCCTTTAAAACCAGTGACATTCACCTGACCCTCTGGTCTAACATTTGGGCCCCTAAAGTCCTTTCCTTCTTCTTTCCTAAAAGATAAAACCAGGATTGTCAGCTCAACATAAGCAGCTTTCTCTACTCCCAGACATAAATGAGTCACCTTCTACTGTCTTAAAATTTTTCTCCTGTCTCCATCTGTCACATATCTCCCCATGTCTCAACCAGACTTGAAGCCTCTAAGAGGCAGAGACCAAGATATGATAGTATTCTGCTTCAACTATACACTATACAGGGATATACTCAACTATGAAATTATTATTAAAAACAACTGGCACTTACCAGTGTGGGCCTGGCAGGGTGCTAGGTACCTAAAGTGCATTACTTCATTTAATCCTTACCATGCTCTAATGAGGTAGGTACAGTTGATCTGTCCAATTACAGATAAGGAGATCATGACTTCAAAAAGTTAAGAAGCTAGGGACTACGGTGATTCAGTGGTTAAGACTCTGCACTTCTAATGCAAAGGGCATAGGTTCTATCCCTGGTCGGGGAACTAAAGATCCCACATGCCCATGCATGCAAAAAAATAAATAAATAAAAGTTAAGAAACTAACCTAAGGAACACTATGTTGCTTAAGGTAGAAGAAAAGAAGTTGAATTGTCCTGCTGTTTTCAACACCTATGCTTCCTTTGAATCAGGAGTAAGTCTATATCCCCTTTAGGTCTAGGACCATCTTTTGTTTGTCTGTATCTCCCTGATGACTGGCATCTGGTTAGCAGTTGACACACAATAAGTGTTTGTTGAATAAGTAAATAAATGGACAAATGAGGTGTGTTTGCCACTAGGATAATGGGTTTGACCTCCATACCATTATACATACACCTTCCTGCCCTGTCCTCCCTTAGCCTTTCAGAAGCAGAATCCTCTCTGCATCCACCCTAACTGGTTTTCTCCTAAGCTGTCACAAGAATGCTTCATGCCCTTCTCAGAGCTAAATCACAAACCTCCTTCAGGCTTAGGCGGCGATCAAGTTTGGAGGCAGGAACAGGGAATTACAACAGCTATTACAGCAGCTATTTTCTAGGCTTTAGTGCAGATCAAGACAGTGTGGAGGAAAGGTGAGCACACAGGTCCTACAGCCTGAGTTCCTTGGAGAACCATCCTGTCTGTCCCCTGGAACCCAGGCATGCCGGTCAGTTCAGGTGACCTGCTCAGTGACTGCACCAACCTGAGACCTTCTGCCAAGAAGATGATTCTTCTTTCCAGCACTGCAGAAGCAAAGATCTGAAGAATCTGCTCAAAATTGAGGCAACACATGAGAGAACTAAAATCCACGTGCTCTAGGTGGGAATCCAGGGGCCGCGTCAGGGAAATGAACTGTCAGGAAGTCAGAGAGAGAGGGTGTTACCACACTGAAAAATCACACAAGCCCCAGAAAGCTGGGTCTCTACCTACCTCTACCCTATGCTCCCCAAAAGGATATATCTGATCCTACCTCCCCGCTACTAAAAATCCACCCGTGGTTTCCCTCTGCTCGGAGGGTGATGTTGCTGTAAACCTCTGTGTGGCTCACAGCACCCTGCCTCCCTCACCACCTCCGCCACCTCGCTTCCCCACATCAGCTCCCTTCAGCGCGCCTCCCTTCTTTCCTGCCTGAGGTACTTCCCTCCCCTAGGTTGCCTTCCATTTTAAATAGTATTTATTTTGTTTTATGTATTTATTTGGCTGCCCTGAGTTTAAGTTGCAACATGTGGAATCTGGTTCCCAGACCAGGAAATGAACCTGGGCCCCCTGCATTGGGAGCATAGAGTTTTAGCCACTGGACCACCAGGGAAGTTCCTCATTCTTTTTTTCTTTTAATTAGTTAACTAGTTTTTCATTGAAATGTAGTTGTCTTACAGTATTTTCTCTCTTCATTCTTATACTCCTTTATCTCTCAGAAGCCTTCCTTAGCCACCTAATGCAACACACGTTTCTCATCATTTTCTCATGGAGCATCCTGTTTTCTTTTCCTTCCATCAATATACTTTTCAATGATCTGTTTATTTGTGTGTTTATTTATTTAAGTCTGTCTTCCCCACTAGACTTTTAGCTCCATGAGGTCAAGGGCCACATTCATTTTATGTACCATTTTGAAGCCAGAAAACAGCTGGCTCAAAACTCAACAGTTTTTGAAAAACTGAGATTGTGGCATCCGGTCCCATCACTTCATGGCATATAGAGGGGGAAAAAAATGGAAACAGTGACAGACTTTATTTACTTGGGCTTCAAAATCACTGTGGATAGTGAATGCATCCATGAAATTAAAAGACGCTTACTCCTTGGAAGGAAAGCTATGACAAACCTAGACAGTGTATTAAAAAGCACAGATATGACTTTGCTGACAAAGGTCTGTATAGTCAAAGCTAGTAGTCATGTATGGATGTGAGAGTTGGACCATAAAAAAGGCTGAGCACCAAACAACGATGCTTTTGAACTGTGGTGTTGGAGAAGACTCTTGAGAGTCCCTTGGATAGCAAGGAGATCAAGACAGTCATTCCTAAAGGAAATCAGTCCTAAACATCCATTGGAAGGACTGATGCTGAAGCTGAAACTCCAATACTTTGGCCACCTGATGGGGAGAGCTAACTCACTGGAAAAGAACCCAATGCTGGGAAAGATTGAAGGCAGGAGGAGAAGTGGGTGACAGAGGATGAGAAGGTTGGATGGCATCACCAACTCAATGGACGTGACTTTGAGCAAACTCAGGGAGATAGTGAAGGACAGGGAAGTCTGGCATGCTGCAATCCATGGGCTCGCAAAGAGTTGGACATGACTTAGTGACTGAACAACAACAACAAGCCAGAATATAGTAAAACTTGGGGCCTAGCAAGCCTTCCACACTTATTTTTTGAGTAAGTGAAGATGTCTAACCCCTCCCCTTATTCTGATATGGGAAAGCCAAAGTTCAGAGGGACACACAGAATATCCAGAATACCAGGGGTCAAGACTGGGATTCTTAAAACAATTTTCTACTTGCTGCTTTGTCTGTTTAGTGTCTTAAAGCAGTAGCATCCCCAGTATCGAATGGGTGGGGACTCGGGTGGGGATCGGTGATAAGAAAAAGACAGGTGGAAGCCATAGGTAGAGATAAAGGACAGACACAGGGAGATAAGGGAGGTAATGGTGAAAAGTGGCAGTTTGGGAACTGGAGGCAAAGGCCATTCTAGTACTGGGAGCCTCCACTTACGTAGTTTATTATATTAAAAAAAAAAAAAAAAGATCTCGGTTACTTGAACAGTAACTAGGTCTCTGTGAGTATCAGGCTGAGGAAATTAGAGAACTGGGGTTTAAGTTCTGCCAACAATTTTAGCCAAGTGCCAGTCCCTGCCTAGCTAAGTTTCTTAGAATGTTAACCTGGCAAATGGGACACACTGTGATGGGAGGTGCTGGCGGAACCCGCCCCCTCGACTCAGGGAGGGTCTCCCCGATTTTGCTCACCCACCTCAGTGCCTGAGTCAGGGATGAAGCTCTTGAGGGTGACAGTCTTCCCAGGAGCGGGGAAAGCTGCCTCTCGGAGGCCCTGCATGAATGGGTAGATGATGGCCATGGAGATTTGATGCCTCTTTTCCACTTCATCCAGGATCTGTATGGAAAAGAACCACAGGAGACATGACTCGAGGGATGCCGCTGGGCTGCCAGCCAAGATCACATGTGTAAGGTTGCTCCAGCCAGTCCTTAGCTGGGTTCTTTCCTCTTGGCAGAAACCAGTCTGCTGTTTATCTCCTGCACAAGACCTGATGTTTTTCCTGGCCGCCTTCTTTTCATCCTTTCTACCACTTCATATTCCTCCCTTCTCCCAACATCAACCTGAACTACATTCCCCAGGAAGTCATCCTAGAGTAAACTCCTCATTCATGACGGTACCATGTTCATTTGTGCTAGCTGAGGCCTAGAAGCTGGGCCTTTTGGGTGCCACTCTGACCTCAAACTTCCATTGGAGATGCCCCAGGGCCAGGGATGGCCTCCATCTGCAGAACCCTACACAGATGAGCCATCCGCCCAAGCAAAGGCTGATGGAGTTTATTGCCTTCATCCCCAAAGGGGTCTGTCTGGGGCAGAGCACTCTGATGCCCTTTCTTGGCTACTAAGACATGCCCCATGGGCTTCCCTGGTTGCTCAGCTGTAAAGAATCCACCTGCCAATGCAGAAGATGTGAGTTCGATCTCTGGGTTGGGAAGATCTCCTGAAGAAGGAATGACAACCCATTCAGTATTCTTGCCTGGAAAATCCCATGGATAGAGGAGCCTGGAGGGCTACAGTCCATGGGGTTACAAAAGAGTTGGACACAACTTAGCGACTAAAACAACAACAAAGAAGAAAAAGACATGCCCCAACCATCCTGAAGGACTCCTTTCTAACCCCGGCTCAGGTGTCCTGGCACAAGAAGACCTCAGCTTCCCCTCTATCCTGGAAGGAATCAGAGGGAGTCCCCCAAGCCCCGTTGTATAATTGTCTTTATAGTTGTTTAGCATTCTGTCTTCTCCATATATCATGTCACCTGCACCTCACATCAACTAATGAGACAGGAAGATGAGGCATCATTACCTGCATTTGACAGATGAGGAAGCTGAAACTCCCAATTTCTAACCTGTAGCTCTTCTCATGTCTTACTTCAGCTGTTTTCTTACCTTGCCTAGATTTGGGAGCAGTGAACTCTCTGCACGGGAGACAGTCTACTAGGTTCAGATCCTACTTTTCTCTAAAGCCAGGTGAAGCCCACACCCCTCTCTGCCTGAGTGTCTCCAGAGTGCCTCGCCTGACCCCGACTGTGGGGGAGGAGCGCCAGGAGTCCAGGCAGGGCAGGCAGCCAGGGCAGAGCTGGAGGCCAAACAGGCCTGACAGGACTGGAGGAATCCTGTTCCACCCCTACCTTGGAGAACAAGCCGAAGCAGCCGATGCAGCTGATGATGCAGTACACCCTGGGGAGGCGAGGACCACGGCCGGCGGGCTGGGGAGGGACAGACAGGCTCCTTCAGTGTCGCAGCCTCTCCTGGGCCTCTGCCCAACTGGGGTTGATGGGGCACAGGGCTGGGGGCTGGGCTGGGGGATCCCACTCCTGGGACAGGCAGCTGGGAAGGCCAGAGCAGTCACAGAAACCAAAAGCCCGTGGCCTTGAGGGGGCTGGTTGGCTTACGGGCAAGCACTGCCTCTGTTAGCACCAACACCCTCTGGGGTTGACAAGGAGGGAGCAAGTGTGTTGTAGAGACATGAAACAGCTAGGGAGGGTGTGCTATAAAAGTGATTTGGGGAGACCTAAGAATTGAACCTCATGATCCCAATACCAAGCCAGGCTCTGAGAGGACCCAGGGGCCAGGGCAACAAGGCCTAGATAGAGATGGTGGAGAGCAGATTAGAATGAAGCCTCCCACAGAGGGAATGGTTGAAAGCTGGGCAGAGTAAAGACCCAACCCCAGAAGCAAAGGTGTCCTGTAGGTGAGGAGGGGTGTGTGTCTCCGTTCTCGTGAGGCTGCACAGGACACTGACATGGCAGCAGGTGCTGGGGTGTGCTCTCTCTTTACAATCGCCTCTGCCAAGGAGCCTTGGCTTCTGCAACTGATGCTGGAGCAAACCCAGCTGTGGGGCAGAATAGGATGGAGAGAGGAGGGAGCGGTTCTGAGCTGCACAGACCAAGAGGCGCCTGCAGTATCCAATCTTCCTGCTCCCGTCCACATTGGTCAGAACGAACGAGAAGGTCTCCCTGAGGAAGAGCAAATGAGGACTCGGTTTGCACTAGGTTCTAAAGCAGGAAGGTGGTCAGCATCGGGGGGCTGAGCGGGGAGAGGAGGGCCAAGGGAGCTGCCAATGGATCCTGAGAGTAATCGTAACACCAGTCAGTTTATGTAAAGTGCTTACTGGTGTCAAGCTCTAAATGCATCATCTCATTTAATTCTCAAAACAACTCTTTGAGAAAGGTTCAACTACTAACCCTACTTCAAAGATGAAGAAACTGAAACTCTAAGGGAGTATTTCTTATCCAAGGTCACTCAACTCATAGTGGTAAAGCCAAAATTTGAGCTCAGGCAGTCACATTCCAGGACTCACAGTGGAGGGCTTTGCCATGTAAGGATCTCATTAGTGACCAAAGGACTTCTTTGGTGTCCATCTTCTGCCAGAGGCAGTCAAAACTCAGTGACAATCACTTCTAGGACAGGAAGGAGAACCTCTCCCTTCTCTGGCCAGAAGGGACTGGTTAATCTGTTTAGTTAACGTCTCTTGCCTTGAGAGACCCCAGGCAAGATATTCAAAAACAAATCCACTCCAGTCCCTCCCCAACAGGAAGAAAGCTGGTGAGAAATCCAGATGAAGGGGGCATAGGAATCACGTGGTTCATACCGTTCCCTTCTCCTGCAATCTCAGCCCCCTGTCCCAGAGCCAAGCCATTACCTGGGACACTCAGTGAGTGGGGCCCGCTCATTCCCATCTGGGAAGCAAAACAAGGGGATGGCTCCGAGCAGCCGCTCCTCCTCCTCTTGTTGACCCCGAAGCAAGTTCTCTCGCTACAAAGAATAGGAAAAGAGACAGGTGGGTGTGGAGGTAGGAGCAGGTGGAGAGGGCTTAGGGTCTCGCGAGCTTCTTTGGAGGCTCCTATAAGCAGTCTGAGAAGCTTTTCCACTGGTGTGGAACTTAAAGCTTGCCTCTGTGCCCATCACTGCATGCAGACTGCATTCTGGGTCAGGCTGGAACAATCCCACGGCTGAAACAGCCACTCCTGGGCCAAGTCTACATGAACCTGAGTTGGACTTCAGTATTCTTGATGGTGTCCACGGTCAGGAAGGGGGCCAGGACCACACTGAATACAGAAAGGCCCAGAGACCGCCCAGCTTCCTGGAGGGACCACATCAGAGAGAGACCACATCTGAGAAGAGAAGCGGCCAGCTCAGTTGCCTCACCGTCAGAGTTAATGAGAAGGGTGCCCTGACCCCACCCCTTCACCTGCCACAGGACCAGACAAGAAGGAGCCTGATGCTTGGGCTGGGGCCTGCCTGCCCTTCCCTTCCCCTCCCACTCACCCCAGGGAGGGGATTCCTCCAAGGACCTCCGGCAGAAGGTAAGCTTCTCAACAGGGTGGCTGAGGATGGAATTGGGAAATACTAGAAGGACCCCCAAAGGCAGAAGAACTAACCTAGTTTCCCAGCTAGGGAACCTAGGTCTGTTCCCTACAAAGAGGCCAGACCTAGATTCTGTGGACGATAACGGAAAACAGGGCTGGGTCTGAAGGAAATGGGAACAGTGAGTTCAGGGCAGCTCCAGCGGAGCCCAGGCAGGGTGGGTAGCGGAGGGAGAGGGCACACCCCTCCCCATTGCCCCTCAAATCTGAACCCTTGGCCCCCGTTGCCCCTTCCTTCAGTCCTTACCTTGGGAAACTGGTAGATGATCCTGGGCTCATAATCTTCCCCTGAGTGCTTTTTTTTGAGAGAAACCACGAGGAGGTATTCAAAGAAGTGCTGCCCTCCAGCAAAGTTGGGTAGACAATGCTCCAGGGCATTTTCTGGTTCCTTCACTACTTTTCCCAGATTCTCCTGGGCAGGTCCTAAAATCAAGACAGCAGGGCCCATGGGTATCTCCCTGATCCGGGGTCCCAGTGGAGGCTGTGGGGTTCTGGCAACTTCTGCACCTCCAGGCGGCCATGCCCCTGCTGAGGGCCCTGGAGCCGGCCCAGCGCCTCACATCCCGGCATGGGCTCCGAGCCAGCTGGGCAGTTTCTGTGCCTCCCTGAGACATGTGGAACCACCAGGAGTCAAGAGAAGGAAAGAAACCACTGATTCAGAAGCCAAGGAAATGTACCAAGGAGGCCACCTGGGAGGCTTGCAGCCCCAGGGTAGTAGAGATTCTGCCTACCTGAAGCAATACACCCCCCAAGTCAGCCTGGACTCAAGCAATCAGAACAGGCCAAGGGCCACGTGGCTGTGACCACACCAACCCCCACAGAGGGCATGACCGGCTCTAAAAACCAACAGGGGAAACCTCCCAGCTCGGTCACATGGGAGAACCGAGCGGAGGAAGAGATATAAAAGGAAGAAGAAAAAGAAGTATTTCAAGGGAAGAAACAGACCCAACGAAGAAGGCCATCCTGGAAAAAAGGGAAGTAGGTAATCTAGTCCAGACCTGCTCGGTGTAGAGGCAGTCGTTTGCGGAAGCGACTGAGGATCCCGCCTCCTGCTTGTCTTTCCATCTTCTTGGGCCGGTCAGGCATGGGGTGCCCCCTTTCCTCCAATACAGACAGGCTAGAGAAAACCTGAGAAACCCCCTGCCGTTTCAGTCTCCAGCAACGACTCTATGCAGCCAAGCCACGCACTGTCTTCCAAATAGGGGAGCGCTGTTTCCATCCTGTGCACCCAACGGTTGAGCAAGAAGACTGCGGCGGGACCCAGGAAGGCAGCAGAACGCCTGCACTGACAGAGGCAGCATCCTGGCACTGCAGCTCAGACCTCAGCTCCTCCCAAGAGCCCCAGGGTGTGGTGAGAGAAAAGGTCATAGGCAAACACCCCCAGAGCCCAGCTGCTTCTGGGCTAAGGGCTTTTAATTCCGGGCTGAAGGTTGTGCAATGTATTTATGTACAACCTCTGGACAAAGAAGAATGCCTGATAACATCAGACTGAGCACTGGACCTCACCAGCCCCAGGACCAGGATCATAAATCTCCAAAACTGATCCCTGATCCTTCGCTTCTTAACCTCTGCGCTGCCCCCTGCTGCACCCTGGGACATCTAGGACTTCAAGACTGCAAGCAAGAGCATGGACCAAAGACTCCTCACAGCAAGGCTGCCACGGCCTCCCCTGATTAACATCAATAGACTTGACCTCATCCATTATCTAGGTGGAGAAATTGTTCAAGCAAGAGCAATCCCTAGATATTAGCACACACCTAAAAGTCTCCTCTCCTGGTGGGGAAATAGAGAACAAAGTCCATCTCTGGGCTGGAGAGTTCCTGATATCTCAGCAGGATCTTCCATGGTGCATCTCTTACCCTCTGCCATATGTCCTAAGGCAGACTTGTCTCACTGGGACCTGTGCCAAGGATCCAGCAGAGAACCCCTCCCCCAGATAGAAAGCACTGACTTAGGCACTCCCTGGCCTACAGTCTCCCTGGACAGTCCCCTGGAGGGGACTGGTTGCATCAGCAGCCTGAGGGGCACTCGGTGGAATGGAAAGCGTTTGGGTGCTGTCCTCCCCACCCCTACTCCTGCTACTGCTGCTGCTAAGTCCCTTCAGTCGTGTCCGACTCTGTGCGACCCCATAGACAGCAGCCCACCAGGCTCCCCCGTCCCTGGGATTCTCCAGGTAAGAACACTGGAGTGGGTTGCCATTTCCTTCTCCAATGTATGAAAGTGAAAAGTGAAAGTGAAGTCGCTCAGTCATGTCCGACTATTCGCGACCCCATGGGACTGCAGACTACCAGGCTCCTGTATCCATGGGATTTTCCAGGCAAGAGTACTGGAGTGGGGTGCCATTGCCCCTACTACTGCTCAGTCTTTTTTCCCGGATGGTCCAGGTTAACAGTTCTACACAAGCTAAAAGCGAGACAGCTGGCCCCTGGGGCTCCAGTGATGCTGTGTCTGGAGGTTGGGGGAGAGAGACAGAATAGCAATCCATCACCTGGGATTCTCACATAAACCCTTGAGTGTGTAAATATACATGGTAAGAGAGAAAGACTTTTGCCAAGATGCTGTCCCTAAGAGAAGCCTGGAAGCAAAAGGGTTTGATGCCAGTGTCTGCCACTCCTGCAAAGAATCGATAGCCTTCTGTGAGAAAAGTGGGGTGCTGAAATAAGGGAGACAGCTGCTTGCTCTTAATAGCTCCAGACCTGACTTCTGTGGACTAGTAATAGCTCCAGACCTGACTTCTGTAGACTAGTAAAATCCGGTGTTCAGTGGCCCAGCCATGACTCCAGGGGAGAATGACAGTCACAGTAAATAAGAATGTTACAGTCACTGCAATGGTGAGAACAGTGACCCAGACCACTCAGATCTGTCACCACACATTACTTGCAATCTGTACAGACAGGCTGCACAATACTCACCACCAATCTGAGGAACAGGCATCTCCAGATCAGATGGGGAAACTGAGGCACAGAGTAATTCAGGGACTACTTGGGGAACACAACAGAATCTCTTGGGGGTGGGGCTTATGAGAGTTTCATGTTCATGCTCCTACCTTCTGGATGCAGCACACACCAAGCATCTCACAGATGTGGGATGCCTCCTGTTTGCAAAAGACCTTGGGAAGCAAAATCTTTTCACTGATCATTCTGGAACCTAGGGAAATTCTTTCTTTCCCTAAATCGTTTGGGTTGCATTTTCAGCCCATTTCTTCCTGCTTTATCGGAAAAGCCAAGAGAACAGCAAAACTCACAAACTCAAACAGAAAAAGAACTCTTGGGCTGCAGACCAAGAAATCCAGAAAAAAAAAAAAAAGATTGCTTCCTTCTCCCTTTCAAAGGGAGTTAACAACAGAAGAGAAAAGGTCCATCAAACACAGATTTATGATGGGTCATCTCATTTAAGGGCTTCTCACTAAATGACAAAATCTCATTTAATCCCCAGTGCCCTGGAAAGGAATTATTATCCTGAATTTTAAGTACAGGAGGGAGCCACCCTTTCTAGAGAAGTCAGGAGTCTGGTTACACTTGTTCCTCCACCAGGAAGCCCCATCCACAGTCCTCTGAGGAAAAGTGTCAGAACCAGCTGGAATATAGGTGAGGAGACTTTCTGGGACCTCGGTCTTGAAAGCTTCCTCTTCTAGCTCAGCTACTCTCAACCCAGGACCACTGCCATTCCTCCCCAGAGGATGGTTTATACTTGCATCTGTGTGCGCACTCACACACACACATACACACATCCTCCCACCACACAGTTGCCTTGGAACCAAAAGAGGGAAGGGAAACTCCAGGGAAGGTGGAAAACAGTACAGAAGATGAGAAGAGCACACTCTCCTGCAGGCTGCATGCCAGACCTCAGAACAGGTAATACTGGCTGTGCATCTTACAGTTCCTCACTGTCCAGGAAGGTCCTCCAGTCACAATTATCAGCCTTGTTCTGGAAACGACTGGAATGTTTCCTCTGGGTTGCAGAAGCAGCCATTCACACAGGTCTCTCTTGACCCTTCCATTCACACAGGTGTCTGAGGATTGAGAGGGACCAAGGAGACACCAAGACTGTGTTCTCCAGAGAAGAGAGGCCACCAGCCCCACCCCGCCTCTGCTCCTGCCACCACTCACACGCAGGGCTGTGTCCCCTCCTATGGTCTCTGACCTCTCTGCCTCAGCACAGGTGGAATGACTACATAGATAATGGAAACCTGTGTTCAGTGAGAACAGCCAGGGCTGAGGGTGGGGGGGCAGGGGTAATGGCAGATGGAGCACTGATTTCCCCCTCCAGGTCTCCCCAGTACTGGGGCTTGGAGTAGAAGGAAGTCTCACTCACTTTCACTGCAAATGTTAGAAGGGGTGGGCTGTCTGGGAATGACCCCTATTTTCCATTGGTTCCCTGCTTCTCAAAAGGTGGGACCTCTGGACAAAGTAAGTTGTGGCTGCTGAGCCATAGGACCGGCTAGTGGTAAGCAGCAAAAAAAACGTTTGCTGAATGTATAAAAAAGAAAATGAATTCTGAATTCCCTTCCTTCCAAAACCCAGCGCTCCAGCTGAGAAGAAAGGAAATGAATATTGCCTTCTAATTTAATCCCTACAACCCTGGACAGGCGGAATCCTTCTCGCTTCTCTAATGGGGGATCAGGGATAAGGGAGGTTTGACTTCCCAGGCTCTCTGGAAGCAGCTGAGCAGACTCTACCCCGGCTCTGCTTTTCCTGATTTAGAGCCAGTATGTTGTTCCATGTGCAGTTCTAACAGCTGCTTCTTAACCTGCAAATAGATTTCTCAGGAGGCAGATCAGGCAGTCTGTCATTCCAATTTCTTTAAGAATTTTCCAGAATTTGTTGTGGTCCACACAGTCAAAGGCTTTAGCATATCAATAAAGTGGAAGTAGATGCTTTTTGGAAACTCACTTGCTTTCTCGATGATCCAACGGATATTGGCAATTTGATCTTTGGTTCCTCTGCCTTTTCTAAATCCAGCTTGAACATCTGGAAGTTTACGGTTCATATACTGGCTTGGAAAATTTTGAGCATTATTTTGCTAGCCTGTGAAATGAGTACAATTGTGTGGTACTTTGAACATTCTTTGGCATTGCCGTTCTTTCAGATTGGAATGAAAACACCGTTTCCAGTCCTATGGCCACTGGTGAGTTTTCCAAATTTGCTCTCATATTGACTTCTCTGATGACTCAGACGGTAAAGCTTATGCCTGCAATTACAATGCAGGAGACCAGAGTTCGATCCCTGGGTCAAGAAGATCCCTTGGAGAAGGAAATGAAAACCCACTCCAGTATTCTTCCCTGGAAAATCCCATGGATGAAGGAGCCTGGTAGTCTACAATCCATAGCGTCGCAAAGAGTTGGATAAGGCTGAGCAACTTCACTTTCACTTTCACTTTTTGAGTGCAGCACTTTAACAGCATAATCTTTTAGGATGAGAGTGAGTGGAGTTAACTAATTGATTTTAAGGAGTCTAGACTCATATTCTACAGTGGAAAAGCCATGACTTTCAGAAACACTTTTGGAAATCTTATTTCTTTTGATTTTCACTCTTCTTTAGATATGTGACTAATTCTGACTCTTATCCTGACTTACAATAGCAAAAATTTTGTCTCTACTTGATTCAAACATAGTAAAGAAATGCATAGAAAATATAATTAAATAGATGGTAGAAAGATATCAATAGGTAAAGTAATTAAATCAAAGTTTCCAGCAGAAAGGAATTTTTGTTTTTACTCATTCTTTCTGCTTGGAATCAGTTGTGATGCCTCAGCAGGAGAAAGAGGGCACAAATCTTCACATTCATAGCAGAGAAATAGACAAATATAAAGTGTTTGTGTCATGGATGACCACATGAAGCTGTCAAAGCATAGCATACACATCCATTCCTCCAACAAGCCCTATTTTATTTATATCACTCTAAGTCTGATTTTATTGCCTTGGAGTCAAAAGAATTTCTAACTAATGGAGAAATGTACTGCTCAGGGACACTTGTCATCATAGAGATGATCACTACATTTGGCTTCCTTGTCTTTTTATAAAGGACAACTGTCATGACTCATCATCATCTTCGACAGCTTTTAAACGGGATTGCTGGGAGATTGTTAATAAATCTTAAGATGACTAAAAAAGAGTCTTGATCATTCTCCATCTCATGAAATTTACAATTTAGTAACATATTCTTCATTTATGATAATAGCATCTGTCATTGATTTAATGGGACATGAGTAAATAGCAGTATATTACAGTATTCTGGAGTAAAATAGTTTATTTTTTTCATACTTCATGTAACTAGAACAGATTTTTCACTCAGATGATTGACTGAAATATATGTATTACTGAAATATATGCAATGTATGTATTATGATATATAGCTGTGACATTCAGACCAAATGAGGGTCCTTGTGTTAACATGTATATTAAATATAAATAAAGTTTGTTTCTTTTGTATTCTTAGTTTAAAAAAAAAAGGAAAAAATAACTTCAGGTTAAAAATGGTAGATATGAAGAAACATTTATCTTCATTTATTTCCTAAATTCTACCAAAGTAAAAGAAAGAAATGATGTTAAAGTTACATCTCCAAGGAAAACTGTAATAACAGAGAAAATAATGGCAGTGATCTTTTGGAAAGTGGAAGGCAGTATAACTATTACTGATTTAGGAACCTTGGAAAAATTAAATTCTAAGCCCAAAATGATGAAAACTGAGAAGGAATCCAATATGCATCCCAGAAACCTTATTTGGCTCAAGAATTAATGGCATTTTGATTGTAAAGAAGTAAAATTGAAGAGTATTGCTGGGGAGGGAGAAGAGCATTTGTTGAAGATAGTTTCAAAGAGAGTTTAAACAAATATTCAATCGTTCTGTGCCACCATCACAATGACAGAAAGCAAGATTTATTTCTTAAAAAGCCTAAGAAAGTAAACATAAGTCTTGATAAGAATAAAGGAACATTTGAAGATAATTAAGAAAATGGATGTTATTTCTCTTAGGGATTTGATTAGCCCATGAGAAAAGTTGATGCTAATATAGACAACAGACATTTCTCAGTGAAACCTCCAACCTGATCAAATAAACTAAATAGGATAATAAGGTCTGAATATCCCAGAAAAGAATCAGTGCAATAGGTACACAGAGGAACCCAATTAGAAACTAAGAGAAGATTGGATAGCAGAACTGCTTACATGCAAAGGAAATGTAGTGCCACCTTAAGGATTTGAATACATTGAAAGTGATTTATCTAGTAGAGGCAGAAAAAATATGTGAGCGAATTAAGAACAGTTATTGGAGCAGATATGGTTATTCGCACATCTCACAAAAACAAGTTTCATCATTATCCTAGAGTTATAAAAATTCTTTTCAATATATGAGTGCATAAAATATATGCATTTCCTATTCTTACTAGCAGTTATATCTGGCCATATCACCAAACTGCTGCAAATAAGGTTCATGTAGATCTATGTGTGACTTGTGGAAAATGCCATTACAAAGAGGGGTAAGCCTTTCTTGGGCTTCCCTTGTAGCTCAGCTGGTAAAGAATCAGCCTGCCATGAGGAAGACCTGAGTTTGATCCCTGGGTTGGGAAGATCCCCTGGAGAAGGGAAATGCTGCCCACTCCACGATTCTGGCCTGGAGAATTCCATGGACTGTTTATTCCATGTGGTCACAAAGAGTCAGATCTGACTGACCAACTTTCACTTCACAAGCCTTTCTTTTCCCTTTTTTTGCTGAGTGACTTAAGAAATACAATGACTGAATATCTTAGAACATGAAGTGACTTCGCAGAGCACAGTAATAGATTTGCAAAATCCCGTGTCCTTACACTATGGAGCAATATGCCAGTTTTGGTTATCAAAATATGGGATATTAGATATTTAAATGAGAGGCAAATGAACTTCTTATGGTTTAAACTATGGTTATATTCTGTGATCTGTCAGAAGAGAATATGATGCTGAAAATAAAATAAACTACAGGAATTGTACATGAGATATGGAAGAACTTATTAATGCAGAGTGCATGCATGCTCGGTCATGTGGACTCTTTGAGACTTCTTTGTAGCCCACCAAGGGCCTCTCTCCATGAGATTTTCCCAGAAGTGGGCTGCCATTTCCTTCTCCCCAACCCAGGCAATGAACTCTCATCTCCTGCACTGGTAGGCAGATTCTTTACTACTGAGCCCCTGTGGAAGCCCAGTGCAAAGCAGTGCCCAAGAACTTATATATTGTAGGTGGGAAAGCCTGTGTCTTTTTGATATGTCAAGCAGAGACTAAACAACAACAATGGAGCATTTTTCTACTTTCAAGCACAAAAAAATTTTCCCGCTTATCTTATGCTTTTCCTCATCCAGCTCTATAATTAGCCATTTAACCTTTAACATTGGTTCTGTCTAGTAGAAGATGCCATTTTAAAGTCAAGATCAGGATTCTCAATTATGCTCATTGCTATGGGAGTGTTATGGGAACTTCTAGACTCAGTGGACAGAACTAGAAAACATGATCATGTATATACTTAAACTTACAAATGTCTGTATTAATCTTTCTCCTTTTTATCCATCTATAAGGAAATGACACAACTTTAATTCAGCACTTTAGTGTTTATTCTAACTTTCTCCTTGTCATGTTTTATTTATTTTTTAATTTTTTTCACTTTATTTATCTATTTATTGGAGGCTAATTACTTTACAATATAGTATTGGTTTTGTCCTACATTGACATGAATCTGCCACATGTGTACATGTGCTCCCCATCCTGAACCCCCCTCCTAGTTCCCTCCCCATCCCATTCCTCTGGGTCATCCCAGTGCATCAGCCCCAAGCACCCTGTATCATGCCTCAAACCTGGACTGACAATTCATTCCACATATGATAATATTCATGTTTCAATGCCATTCTCCCAAACCATCCCACCCTTGCCCTCTCCCACAGAGTCCAAAAGATTGTTCTATGCATCTATGTCTCTTTTGCTGTCTCACATACAGGGTTATTGTTACCATATTTTGAAATTCCATATATATGCACTAGTGTACTGTATTGGTGTTTTTCTTTCTGGCTTACTTTACTCTGTATAATTGGCTCCAGTTTCATCCACCTTATTATAACTGATTCAAATGTATTATTTTTAATGGCTGAGTAATACTCCATTGTGTAAATGTACCACCGCTTTCTTATCCATTCATCTGCTGATGGACATCTATGTTGCTTCCAGTCCTGGCTATTATAAACAGTGCTGCAATGAACGNGGCCTCTCTCAGCACACATCCCATTTGTCCCCAGGCTGACATGTGCTGAAAAAGCCTGTGTCTTCCTCTGCCTTGAGACACATTAACAAAAGCCCCCTTCTGTTGCATCAAGCCTAGGCCTGAATCGGGTCCCAGATGGCAAAACGGGAAGGTGCCAAGCCTCAGGAATGTGTGCAAGTTGGGGCAAACAAGAAAAACCCACTTGTCATATTTAAAACAGAACATTTCTTCATCCTTTTTCCCTCTGACTTTCCCTGGTGTTCTACCTCTGTTTCTCCCGCCGCCCCCCTTTTTTGGTTTGTACCTATTTCCACAGTGGATGGTGTCATAGACTCACTGCTATCTCCCTATTCCCTTCCCTATTAATCCTCCCAACTTTTCAGATATTTATCCCAGGAAGAAACTGAGGGCTTGAGAGAGACAGTGCCCAGGAGTTGAGCCTCCCACAAACGACCACCAGAGGGCGCCACTCCCCCTGGCCTCCTCCTGCCCGGGCACTCTCCCAATCCAGGCTGGTGACGGTTCAGCCGCAAGGCAGGGGCCTGGACCCAGAATTCTACCTGAACCAGTGTCAGTGCCTCACTTTCCCCACTGGCTCATAAAAAGTCATCCTTCACGTGTATTTCCTCTTCTGGTAGAACTGGAGGTCTGAATTTCCTCCTCAAGCAAATCCCTAAAAAGTGTATTTCTGCCCAAAACTTGACTTAGTAAATATAGGTTTTTTTCCCACCTTTAGGAATTTGAGTCTTTCCTGGGGCTTGAAACAGAACTGAATTTTGCCTTCCTCAATTCAGTTCAGTCGTTCATTCGTGTCTGACTCTTTGCAACGCTATGGACTGCAGCATGCCAGGCTTCCCTGTACATCACCAAATCCTGGAGCTTACTCAAACTCATGTCCATCGAGTCGGTGATGCCATCCAACCATCTCATCCTCTGTCGTCCCCTTCTCCTCCTGCCTTCAATCTTTCCCAGCATCAGGGGCTTTTCCAAGGAGTCAGTTCTTTGCATCAGGTGGCCAAAGTATTGGAGTTTCAGCCAAAGTATTGGAGTTTAATTTTGCCTTCCTAGGTCCCTGTAAATCAAGGTTACCCAGAGTTGGCACTGAAATCTGGCTGTATAACCAAAATGACATCCTTACACTCCCCTTCCCCGCCCCCATCTGGTGATTCTCAGTTCCTATGATGCTCCTGAAAGCTCTCATTCTCTTGTTTCCACCTGAGACTTTCCTGAGGTCTGGCTGCAGTGCCTGTTTCTGACTTTTCTTCTGCACCCTAGCAAAGCTTACACCCTCTCCCCTCTCGACCTATCTGAAGGTTTGTTTTCTGCAGGAAACCAGCCCTGTTCCTCTCAGGGCACTGCAGCCATTCTCCGCTGAGTCTTCATTTCAATTTGCACTGCTGTGCTGCGTGCATTTTCTTCTGTCTTCCTTCATCCTTCATCTGACATAGCCCTCACCTATGTCCTCTTTCCTGAGTTAAATGCATAATATATAAATTAAGATTAACAGATCAGATTTCAAAACAAATTTTTTAACGGCACAAAGAAGATGTAAACAAAGTATAGAGTAAATAAAATAATAAAAAATTAAAATAAATATAAGAAAGAAAAGGTTAGTATATGTAATATAAAGAAAACTCCTAAAAAGCAATACCAAAAAAAAAAAAGGACAATTGAGTAGAATGGTCAGGCAATAGTACTGGCCAATAAATAAGTTACCCAATATTTAATTTTAATATAAATTAAAATAAGACATCATTGTTTAATTGAAAAGATACAAAAAACTGATAATAACTATTATTTGTTAGAAAGGAGATGATGGACACAGTCTACATACTGTTAGAAGGAATATAATCTGAGTAGCATTTTGAAGAGTAATATAGAAGTAGCAAATGCATGTTTTCTTGGCACAAACTCATCTCATTGAAGTATTTACTGTAACTGTAAAATTTAGGAACCAAAATATCCATCAGTGGGGAATTGTAGCTGTTGAAAAAGGCATATAAATTGATATATCCTGATTGATGATTGTGAGGATGCTTTATCATGAATGGTTGAGTGCATGTGTGCGTATGTGGAGAGAGAGGGAACGAGAAAGAGGAGAGTTAGGTATGATATGTATTCAACAGCCACAGTCGTTCCTTTAGAGGATGATGAGCTACTTTAATTTTCTGCTTGGTATACTTTCTTACATATTGAATACTTGCATGTACTTTAGGGTTTTGTTGCAGTGTACATTTGCTACAATTATCTCTTTTTTCCCCCCAAATTTTCAGTTCTGAGTGAAAAGAACGATTTGTTTATGCATTTGTCTCCACCGCTAAGAACATAAGTTATTGGAACGCTGGAACCATATCATATTAATATTTATAAAGTAGATGGCATAAATTAAACATTCCATTAATCTATTTTGAATTGGTTTTCTTTTACACAATTTAAAAGTTGCTGTTCTGTTTAGCTCCTCCCTTACCTACAGAGTACAATTTCTACGATCACCAGTGAATGCCTGAAACAGTATCTAGCAGTAAACCCTATATATACTATGTTTTTTTTTTGTTTTTTTTTCTATACGGACATACCTGTTGTAATGTCTAGTTTATAAGTGAGGCACAGTAGGGTAATATCCTAACCGCCTGCGTCTCTACTCTGTCACTTTGGGGCTATTATTAACTAAAACAAGGGTTATGTGAGCACAAGTGCTGCAGTCCTCGGACAGATGTGATATCCAAGAGGGCTCCTCAGTGACTAAACGAGTGCAGTGGATATAGCACATACACTCTGAATAAAGTAATGATTCACATACCAGGTGTGCTGGAGAGGGATGGACCAACGTTTTATCATGCTGCTCAGAACAGCTCTCAATTTTAAACTTACAAGTTGTTCATTTCTGGAATTTTCCATTTAATATTTTCAGATCCTAGTTGACCACAAGTAACTGAAATTGTGGAAAATTAAACCAAGGAAAGCAAAACCATGGAGGAGAAGGGACCACTATACTTCATTTCCTGTAACATTAGTGTTATACTTAGATGTAGAATTGATTCTTGAATAATGTGGGAGTTAGGGATGGTAGCCCTCTGCATAGTCAAAAATCCACATAAAATCTTACAGTTGGCCCATGGTTTCACATCTGCAAATTCAACCACGGATTGTATAGCACTGTAGTACGTGTTTATTTTTAAAAACCCACATATAAGTGGACGCACGCAGTTCAAACCTGTGTTGTTCAGGGATCAACTATATTTATAAATTTGTCTCCATAAGTACAAGCTCCTTGAGGCAGATCACATGCATCCCTTATAAAGCCTCTAGCAATTCATTGCAAAGTACAGACTTTGCATAAAGTTTGCTGAACTTGTTGGATGCTAAGTAATTGCAAACCTTACTCGCTGCTCAGACCTCATTTTTTCCACTCATGTTCTTCTTTTCCACAGTGGAGCTTTGAGTCTACAACATACTAATGCCTGTTGTGAGAGCATGAATCTAGTAAGGAATGTCTGTAATATAAGCTTTTTGAACAATGTAACAGCGGAGCAGAAGTCCCTCTATTGTGGGACTTCTGTGAATAAAATCCACAACTTGAATCTGGAAGAAGACTTGTTTAAGAAGAACCGCCATGACCTTGATGGAGAAAAGCAAAATATGATTGACTAAGTTTCCTTTTTCAGTCTGTGCTGTGTGCTAAGCTGCTTTAGTCATGTTCGACTGTGGGACCCCATGGACTGTGGCCCACCAGGCTCCTCTGCTCATGGGATTCTCCAGGCAAGAATATTAGAGTGGGTTGCCATACTCTCCTCCAGGGGATCTTCTCAACCCAGGGATCAAACCCACGTCTCTTACATCTTCTGCATTGGCAGGTAGGTTCTTTACCACTAGTGCCACCTGGGAAGCCCTTTTTCAGTCTTGGGGACAAATTTATTATTTTCCAGAATTAAGATAAAGGAAGAAAAAAAGATACAGCTCTTCTTCTGCTACTGCTGCTAAGTCGCTTCAGTCGTGTCCGACTCTGTGCAACCCGACAGACGGCAGCCCACCAGGCTCCCCCATCCCTGGGATTCTCCAGGCAAGAACATTGGAGTGGGCTGCCATTTCCTTCTCCAATGCATGAAAGTGAAAAGTGAAAGGGAAGTCGCTCAGTTGTGTCCAACTGTTAGCAACCCCATGGGCTGCAGCCTACCATGCTCCTCCGTCCATGGAGTTTTCCAGGCAAGAGTACTGGAGTGGGTTGCCATTGCCTTCTCCGTCTCTTCTTCTACCAACATATTAATAATAAAGTAT
Source organism: Neotragus pygmaeus (assembly GCA_006410875.1). Lineage (NCBI taxonomy): Eukaryota > Metazoa > Chordata > Mammalia > Artiodactyla > Bovidae > Neotragus > Neotragus pygmaeus. The sequence continues at coordinate 132,095 of SJYV01011308.1, forward strand.
AGTGGCAGGAAAGAGGAGATAAATCCTGAATTACTTTGTTTAACATACTGTCTGTGGACCTGGCCATCTGATTAAAAAACTGAGATGAACACGAGCAAAGAAATAAAAGCCAGTGTATAATTCACAGATACACTTTCATGAAATACTAAGGTTAACTTTTCTGGAAAGGCAGGAAATACCTGCTACAGGATGGGAAGACTTCCATTCAAACCAAATAAATTATTAGTCAAATAAATTAGATTAAATGATGATATCTTGTGGAAATATCAAAAATAACCAAATTGATGTTAAGAGGTTAAGAGTTTAATTTCAGGTTCTGTCTTTAATGGATGTAGAATCTTGGACCTGTAATTAAACATTTATAGGCCATGATTTTCTCTTTTTCAAAATGAGGAAATTAAAACTGATAAATTGTTTTCAAAAATTTTTGTTGTTGTTTTGAATAATCCAGCACACTGTCTTAAAATGTAAGTTTAGAGAAGCTGCATGTATACAAACATAAAAATGAAACTGTTCTGATTGAAGCTGGCATGAGTGCCTGGAACCATCTGTTCGCACAGACTGCCTTTGAGGGAATCCAAGGAATTCCAGACTCCACGAAGCTCAGTGTCAAAGTTGCTGGACAGCATAATCCTTGGAGTCATCTCCATTTCTGACTGACTACAATTCAAGGACCCTAATAAAATTAACTGCTCAAAGTAAAAAATTCAGGTACTATCAACATAGTGTAGATTTCAGCCTGGGAAACAGGGAAGCACCAACATCCAATGATGACAGAGTTATTTTTCACACCTTTGTTGTCCCGTGACAGAAAATCTTTCATAAGTACTAGAAAATTTCTATAAGATCTTGACAGGAGTCGAGTAAAGGGACAAAGCAGGAAGTTAAATAGTTAATCCCACTAGGAGATTGTAAGTAGGAAAATATAGGAGACCCCTGTAAGTTAATGATTACTCAAGAAAACAAGTTTGCTTAACCGCAAAACCAAGCAACCTTGCTTAGCAATCAAACTATGTAGCAGAAACACAAGACATGGCCCCAAACAATAAAAGAATAGTGGCATGAGCTTCACATCCTGCCCAGGGAGCTCCATACGTTAATGATCCCTAGGACATGCTCTCTACACACGTTAAAAACCAATAATTTGTGAACCTAACTTGACCATTCAGGAATAAGAAAACTCCCCTGCTTAACCTGGAAAAGGAGCTGATGATGAAAGCATGACGTCTACTCAAGAAAGGCAAACAAATTCTTCTCCCCCTCCCCACTTTTCCTTTGATTATAAAACTGTAGCCCATTAAGTTCTCAGGGCACTGTATCCATCTGTAACCTAACAAGCATCCTATTCTAATGTTGTTGTTCAGCTGCCCAGTCGTGTCAGACTCTTTGAGACCCCGGGGACTGCAGCATGCCAGGCCTCTCTGTCCTCACCATCTCCCGAAGTTTGCCCAAGTTCATGGTCATTGCGTCGGTGATGCCCTCCAGCCATTCTAATAAATCACTTACCCGTCACTTTGGCTCACACTCAATTCTTTCTGTATTAAGACATAAAAAACTATGGTACCGGAGTTCTTTGGAGCCTCCAAAATGACACCAAAACAGTTTCAATCTTATCACGTAGTTTATTTGACTAATTATAAGCCACTGAAGAGACCCTAGGAGATCTTTGTCTACTGAAACTACTGAAATCTAATTCTGATTATTATAGTAAGTCCCCTACTTTTCCAAGTTCTAACTAAGCAAATGTGATTGTGTTAGGATAAACTTAACTTCTAGCTTTTCCCAGGCTACCTAACTCTTACTGTAGCTAGTTCATCATTGGTCCAATGACAACTATTTGGGAACCATTGGTCTAGTCCAGTTTCAAAAAGTACAAAGCTCTATATTCACCCGAAACACAAACACACTGGTTTTCTGTATAAATCCTCAGATCTCCATACTGCTTTCTCCCAAACAATAGATGAACAAACAAACAAAAATGCTTTCCAAAATCTCACTTTAATTTGCAAGGAGAATGAACACTTTTGTATGCATGTTAATACTACACACAATATTAATACTTTTCTCTGCTATATTTGGCAAAACTCACTGAAGAAACTAGAAGAAAATTAAGGCTCTCCTCACCATTTTCTTGACTCCCTCTTAGTGGACTGAGCTGAGTGATTTTCAAATTGAACCAGGTGCTGCTGGCTTCTGGCACAATGGAGAATCAGAATAGGTAGGAATGAATTCCAGAATTAAAACTGCTGCTTTTGGTGTACACGTCCCTCCTCTACAACATGGCCTGATGAATGTCAGCTTTTTAATATTCTATGATTTGGTATCCACACAAAATGACTCCATTTAATATTTTATTTTATTATCTTGGGGCTATGTTTCACATCTAACTCATTTGGAGGGCTCCTTTAGATATGCACTCATGTAAAAGAAAATGTTCTCAAGAAATGTACATGGCATAATATAATGTTACATATTTTAAAAAGCGGAAATAAAGTGTAATGAGATATGCTACATGTTAAAATGCACAGATTCATCAATGAACAGAATATAGGGGCAAAGAATAAGGAAATTTACCTAGTCAGTTTGCCACCTCAAAGTGGCATTTCAAATCAATGAAGAAAAAAAGAATTTTTAATAAATAATATTGAAACATGTAGCTAACTTTCTGGGGGAAAAAAGCTGGATCTACATTCATTAAAAAAAAAAATTAACTCCACAGAGATCAAAAATGTAAAAAGTAAGTCACAGAATGAAGAAAACATAAGTAACTTTAAAAAATGTAATCTTGGGTTAAAAAGGCCTGTTTGCTTAAGCAAGATACCAAAGCCAGAGCTCACACACGCACACAAATATTAGTTTTAATTACATGAAAATAAAAATACTATGTGCAAAAGCACCACAAACAAACAAAAAAACTAAGAAAATACATTTACAACATATTTGACAAAGCTCTAATACACTTTTTATATAAGTCAGGGTTAATTTATTCATTGTGTAGAGGTCTTTCAAATAAACAAGTATCCAATAGAAAAGTGGACAAAAAATATGCAAGCAGTGCTCTGATAATGAAATGCAAATGATTGCTAATATAAACAGTAATACTCATTTAAAAGAATGCAATTTAAACAATGAGGTAACATTGTCAACTATGAAATTGGCACACATAACACGTTGAGAGATATGGAAACCCTTTGGAGGGCAGTTTTAAAATAGTTTTCAAAATTTAAATATTCAAATACCCTTTGACCTATCAATTCTACTGCTAAGGATTTCTCCTATAGAGAGACCCCTGCACATATAAAGAGTAGATATTTTCAAGGATGCTCATTTTAGCTTTATTTTAAATAACAAAAATATCTAGAGATAAGTTAAATGTTTATTATCAGTAAGAAATGGGTAAGTAAATACAGGTATAGCCATACAAAGGAAGGCAATGAAATTGATTAAAAAAAAAAAAGACTGAGTTAGACAGGGGCTGATTTGGAAGGGTATCTAAGTGTATTGTTGTTATTGTTCAGTTGCTCAGTTGTGTCCGACTCTGCAACATGGACTGCAGCATGCCAGGCTTCCATGTCCATCACCAACTCCGGGAACTTGCTCAAACTCATGTCCATCAAGTCAGTGATGCCATCCAATCATCTCATTCTCTGTTGTCCCCTTCTCCTCCTGCCTTCAGTGTTTCCCAGCTGCAGGGTCTTTTCCAACGAGTCAGCTCTTCACATCAGGTGGCCAAAGTATTGGAGCTTTAGCTTCAGCATCAGTCCTTCCAATAAACATTCAGGGTTGATTTCCTTTAAGATTGACTGGTTTGATCTTGCAGACCAAGGGACTCTCAAGAGTCTTCTCCAATACCACAGTTCAAAAGCATCAATTCTTCGGCGCTCAACCTTCTTTATGGACAACTCTCACATTCATACTTGACTATTGGAAAAAGCAACCATATACCTTTGACTATATGGACTTCTGTCATAAAGTAATGTCTCTGCTTTTTAATATGCTGCTTAGATTGGTCATAGCTTTTCTTCCAAGGAGCAAGCATCTTTTAATTTCATGGCTGTAGTCATCATTTGCAGTGATTTTGGTGCCCAAGAAAATAAAGTCTCTCACTGTTTCCATTTTTTCCCCATCTATTTGCCAAAAGTGATGGACCAGATGCCATGATCTTAGTTTTCTGAACGTTGAGTTTTTAGCCAGCTTTTTCACTCTCTTCTTTCACCTTTATTAAGAGGCTCTTTGGTTCATCTTCACTTTCTGCCCTAAGTGTGGTGTCATCTGCGTATCCGAGGCTATTGATATTTCTCCTGGCAATCTTGGTTCCAGCTTGTGCTTTATCCAGCCCTGCATTTCGCATGATATACGCTGCATATAAGAAGGACAAATAAGCAGGGTGACAATATATAGTCTTGATGTACTCCTTTCCCAATTTTGAACTAGTCCACGTTTCCATGTCCAGTTCTAACTATTGCTTCTTGAGCTGCATACAGGTTTTTCAGGAGGCATTTAAGGTGGCCTGGTATTCCTATCTCTTTAAGAATTTTCCACAATTTGTTGTGATCCACACAGTCAAAGGCTTTAGCATAGTCAATGAAGCAGAAGAAGATGTATTTCTGAAATTCTCTAGTTTTTTCTATGATCCAGTGGATGCTGACAATTTGATTTCTGATTCCTCTGCCTTTTTTAAATCCAGCTCGTATAGCTGAAAGTTCATGGTTCACATATTGTTGAAGCCTTGTTTGGAGGATTTTGAGCATTACCTTGCTAGAATGTGAAATAACTGTAATTGTGCAGTAGTTGGAATATTCTTTGGCATTGGCTTTCTTTGGGATTGGAATGAAAACTGATCTTTTCCAGTCCTGTGGCCACTGCTGAGTTTTCCAAATTTTCAGGCATATTGAGTGCAGCACTTTAACAACATCATCTTTTAGGATTTGAAATAGCTCAGCTGAATTCCATCACCTCCACTAACTTTGTTTGTATTGATGCTTCCTAAGGTCCACTTGACTTCCATCTCCAGGATGCCTAGCTCTAAGTGAGTGATCACACCACTGTGGTTATCTGGGTCATTAAGACCTTTTTTGTATAGTTCTTCGTGTATTCTTGCCACCTCTTCTTAATATCTTCTTCTGTTAGGTCTATGCCATTTCTGTCCATTTTTGCATGAAATGTTCTCTTGGTATCTTTAATTTTCTTGAAGAGATCTCTAGTCTTTCCTATTCTGTTGTTTCCCTCTATTTCTTTGCATTGTTCACTTAGGAAGATAAGAAACTATCTCTCCTTGCTGTATCTAAATATATTAAGTGAGAAAAAAGTAAAGAAATGAATATTTTATTCTATGCTTCTATTTAGATATAACTCTAGCTTTCTTGGCTCAGTGGTAAAAAAAATCTGCCTGCCAATTCAGAAGATGCTGGAGATGTGAGTTCAAGGATACCTTGGTCAGGAAGATTCCCTTGGAGGAGTAAATACTCCAATATTCTTGCTTGGGAAACCCCAGGAACAGAGGAGCCTGCTGAGCTACAGTCTGTGTGGTCTCAAAGAGTCAGACACTGATGCATCCACACAGTAGATTTCTTAAGATGTGAACCAGTATGGCTGGTACACTGAACTAGCAGGACTTACTAGAATCATCAAAGCAACTTTGCTTTTTGTTCTGGTCCCTTTAAGCTTACTTCTCAGAGGGGATGGTTCTGCCCTCTTCCTGGATTTTTCTCCCGACTCGTAGGTAATAAAAGTTCTATAGTCACTAAGTTCCAAACCCAGTTCAGTTTACTAGCCAGTCTCAGATGGTAATGTCACCTAAAAAAAAAGATGCACAACCTGAGAGTTGAGAGTTAAGTTTTATTTGAGGGAAAATGAGGACTGTAGCCTGGGAGACAGAACCTCAGATAGCTCCAAAGATGTAGTGGGGGAAGGTCAATATATATGATTCTAAAGAAGGGGGAGTTCAATGCAATCAAGTGCTTAATTTATAAAAGCACTTCATAGCACTGCTAGTCATGAGGAGCTGATAGCACCTTAAAATTTAGTGCTTTTCTAGATATGAGGAGATGCAAGGACTGGGATCATGAAATCAGTTCCTGAAAATAACTATCGAAAGACCTGTTCTACCAGTTTCCCTGGAGCACAGAGTGCCTCATTCTCCACCCTCAGCTTCCTGGAGAGTGCTGAAGGTCAACAGCTGCAGCAGCACAGGGTGCATTCTCCCCAGAGGCAGATGGCAAACACCCTTGTTGTTCAGTTACTGGCAAACGCCCTTGGCAAGCTCCAATTTGTAATGGACAATAACCAAGACTCCAAGCTTGATTGAGTGTTGAATTTGATCCTATTCCCCAGCTCAGCCTGCTATGGGAATCTGCTTAAACACACCCTCCTTTTATCTTTTCTTGGTCTACTCTTCTGCCCTGTCTTTTACCAACTTGCTATTATGACTTTTAAACCAGCGTTAGTCAGAGGTAGGGCAGGGAGAGGAGTGGCAAGAGGAATAGGATAGTTGTCACTTAACTGGAGTGGGCTTAAGAGGGCCTCCTGCCTCCAGGACCTAGCAGATGTTTGAAGCTGACATTTATCCCTCCTGAAAGTTGGACATGACAGAGCGATTGAACTGAATGCAGAGAATTTGTGCGTTTTCCTCCAGGTGCTGCTTCCCATCTGTCCCAGCTTTTCAGGTGTGTCCCTCCAAACAGCAGACTTTCTCTGTCGGGGTCCCATTGCTCTTTCTTGGGCAGGATTTTAAATGGATCTAGCCCATTTTTCTTTTCCACGTGACCCACATCTGATATGTGAAAAGCAACAGACTCAAGACTGGAGAGAAGCCTCCTGGGACTAATACGGAGTGAGAGAACAGAGAGAGGAAAAGTGAGAGACGCAGACACACCCATAGAGAAAACCAGGAGATGAGAGAGGAAGGCAAGGAGCAGATGGCACAGGGCCTTGAGAGTCTGTACCTTAGAATCTGGGGTACAACTCAGTTCTAACAAGTTAATGGAGGTTCCTCAATAAATACTTGTTGAGGTTTTTGTTTTTCTTGTTTCACTTAATTTTTATTCTTAAGAACTGCACAGTCAAATTGCTGAGATAAACATGTACATCAGTGCATTACAGTACAGTATGGAGACATGAGAAGAAATACATTGCACTGTGAGAAGAAGAGCCAGCTTTCCTGGGCTCAGGGAGGAGCAAGAAGGGCTCCACAGAGAAGGCATCCCTGGGTGGTATCATGTGAAGAAGAGCTGCTAGGGTAGAACCAACTGGGATGATGATCAAGCATAAGTAGGCCACTGGTGATGTGAGAGTGGAGGGAAGTGAGGGAAAGAAGAAGGAGACAGATTCTGGATGAAGGAATAGAAGATTTGGGAGCCAGAAAGCAGTACAAGAAGGCAAACCAAAGTACCATCTCCTTCCCTTCCCAGGGACCACATACCTTCAGGGTGAGACTGGAGGAAAAGGAACTCTTGGTGGTTGTCTCCACTGCAGCATATTTTTTTAGACAATTGGCATTGCTCAAACCTGAGTCTCACTGCCAGGAAATTTCACAAGGCAGATTTGCCAGGGGAAGTCCCTGAAATCCCCTGGACTACTTCTTGCTTCCTTCCCATAAGAGAGGCTGTCGAAAACTCAGAGGCATAAAAGGCCCAGAGTATGGGCATCCCAGAGAAACTGATCAGGGATATGGGAATGATCGCCATGGATCAGAAGTCTTTCTGGAAAGGTGAGCTCTGGGCTGATAATTCAGCAGGAGGTTAATGAGGAGAGAAGGTATAACCTAGATAACTTAGACCAATAGAAGAAGTGGTCGTCTTCTGGGACTCCAATCTCTCTCCTTATCAATTCCTATTGAGCCAAGACAACTGCATCAGGGACCATCAGACCTTTCCCAGATGGGCAAGGGAGCAGCAGTGGCCAAAGCCCTTCAGCCCATCAGCGTTGTTGTCAGTCTGTATGCCTTTGCACAGAGGTGCCTCTTGTCCAGATGGTGATGTACGAGCACTGTCTTGGGAGTCCCATGATTCATGGACTATACTTTCTGCACATTTAAAAAATTTGGAGACCTCATATTTCTTGTCTGCAGAATGATTCAGAAACCGTCTTTCAGCTCTAAAGTTCTGATCCAAAACTCTGACTTTTGTGGTGGCTGGGAAACACACAGGGCTATGGGTGAAGAGAAGTGTGTCGGGAGGAGGAAGAGTGTGCCTTACGGAGGAAAAGGAACCATTTCATCATGTTCTTACCTCTTCCCGCTTGTCTATGCTCCTGCGTCATGCCTACCCACTTGGAAATGGCAAGAGCGTGTTGAGTTTCCTGTTGAGGTTCTCAGCCTTGAGTCCTTGGGGGAGCAGCCCACAGGGAGCCTGCCTTTTGAAAAGGGTCTGGAGGCCAACCTGACAGCAGATGAGGCAATGAGCTTTCTCCTACCTGCTTAGTTGGTGTGAGGAGGACCAGATCCCTACCTGCCTTGCCTAAAAGTGACATGCATCAGCAGGACAGAAGCCTAGAGTTCCCTTCCCCAGCCCCAAGCTCTGGGAGGAAGGCACCCGCTTCAGCCGCTGTCACCCAAAGTTTCATCTCACTTTTTTTCAAGGTTTATTTACTTCTTTTTGGCTGTGCTAGGTCTTCGTGGCTGTGTGCGGGCTTTCTCTAGCTGCAGTAACCAGGAGTTACTCTGTAGATGTGGTGCACAGGCTTCTCATTGTGGTGGTTTCTCCTGTTGCAGAGCATAGGCTTTAGCGTGCGGACCCAGGGGTTGTGGCACATGTGCTTTGCTGCTCAGTGGCATGTGGGATCTTGCCAGACCAGGGGTTGAACCCTTGTCCCCTGCATTGGGAAGCGGTTTCTTAACCACTGGACCACCAGGGAAGCCCTATCTATGAATTTTTTATGTTCTTTAAAACCTACCCCCAGACTATAATATGCCAAGCAGCACTCGGCATATTATATGCCAAATGTCATATGTCACTGCCAAATATCTCTTCCATTGCTGTTCCTGCCACTATTCATTTCATTTTAACTGCCTTTTCCTCCATTTTCAAACCCTTCAAATGTCCTAGTGTGGGTAATTCTAGATAATGTCCCCAGGGAAGGGGGTCATGGTTCAAGGATTCTTGCCTTTTGGGTGATGTTTCCAGGATCAGAGTCCTGCCGTTTGCTTTCCTTTAGCAGAATAAATGAAGACTATGCTGCAAGGAAGTCCAACCAGTCCATTCTAAAGATCAATCCTGGGTGTTCTTTGGAAGGAATGATGCTAAAGCTGAAACTCCAGTACTTTGGCCACCTCATGTGAAGAGTTGACTCATTGGAAAAGACTGATGCTGGGAGGGATTGGGGCAGGAGGAGAAGGGGACGACAGAGGATGAGATGTCTGGATGGCATCACTGACTCGATGGACGTGAGTCTGAGTGAACTCTGGGAGTTGGTGATGGACAGGGAGGCCTGGCGTGCTGCAATTCATGGGGTCACAAAGAGTCGGACACGACTGAGTGACTGAAATGAACTGAACTGAACTGATGATGGTCTTAACAGTCCTTCCAGGGGAGGTGTCCGTCCTGTGGAGAAGAGGCTTGACAGGACCTTAAACAGGAAGGCTTAGAGCACTACCAGAGCCAACTCACACTCCTCAATTCACCTTCAAAGTTACCTGTCTGTACACAAGGTGACTATTCATCTCAGTTCACCCAGGAGAGTTCTGGTCCACACTGTTTCCCACAGGGAAATGATTGATAATACTCCTTTTCATTCTCCAAAGAGTCCGATTGGACAATAAACTATTTGGTTATCTTAACTATATTCAGTTCCAGACTAGGCTGTGAGCCCCTTGAGTACAGGGATAGCATTGACTTCATCCTTGTTTCTCCAGGATCCAGGGCAACACTTGGCACAGAGCAGATGATTCGATAAATTTTTGTTGGATGAATGAATGAGCGAATGAATTCCCAGCTTAGAAAACGTTTCTCTGTAGGGCTGTAGACTCTGCAAGACATCCAAGGGCTGGGTACCTCAAAGCCTATAGAGGGATCTCAGCAGCTGTGGTTGGATCACTCAGAGGAAATACAACTATTTGTTTCACGTAGGCACACCCACACACTCACTACCACAGTCTGAGGTGAGAACCATGTTGGGCTCAACAAATTTCCTTCCTGTCCACCTCTTACAGGTTTAGTGGTCTTGCTGCTTCTTCAGGAAGGTAAGTAATCTGTGCGTTTACATCTTCCTGGGTCCCTTGGGCTGTGTCCTTTCTGATGTTGAGTTTATGTCTCTTCTTACAACTCTCCCAGGTTCTGACATTAACATATTGATGACTCTGAATTTTTATTCTGTGTATCTCTTTGTGCATCCATGGCTCTGTTCTGCCCTGTGAGCCTCTCTCTCTGTCTCTCGCTGACTTCAATATTGTGTATCATCTCTCTATCCACTTATATCACTGTGTCATCCACCTGTCCATCCACACTAAATCTCAGTGCTCTGGGAATGTTTGCCACGTGGATGATATATATGTCTCTCAATCTGTCTCTTAACTGGAGTCTGGATGCTCAAGAGACTCCAGCACAGAGGGCCCAGGCTGAATGACCCTCAGAGGCTCTGACTGAATAAGTAAAGGAGGCAATGGCTTTGGGGAAGAAACTTGTGGCAGTCTGGGCTCTGAGATCNTTCTTAAGAACTGCACAGTCAAATTGCTGAGATAAACATGTACATCAGTGCATTACAGTACAGTATGGAGACATGAGAAGAAATACATTGCACTGTGAGAAGAAGAGCCAGCTTTCCTGGGCTCAGGGAGGAGCAAGAAGGGCTCCACAGAGAAGGCATCCCTGGGTGGTATCATGTGAAGAAGAGCTGCTAGGGTAGAACCAACTGGGATGATGATCAAGCATAAGTAGGCCACTGGTGATGTGAGAGTGGAGGGAAGTGAGGGAAAGAAGAAGGAGACAGATTCTGGATGAAGGAATAGAAGATTTGGGAGCCAGAAAGCAGTACAAGAAGGCAAACCAAAGTACCATCTCCTTCCCTTCCCAGGGACCACATACCTTCAGGGTGAGACTGGAGGAAAAGGAACTCTTGGTGGTTGTCTCCACTGCAGCATATTTTTTTAGACAATTGGCATTGCTCAAACCTGAGTCTCACTGCCAGGAAATTTCACAAGGCAGATTTGCCAGGGGAAGTCCCTGAAATCCCCTGGACTACTTCTTGCTTCCTTCCCATAAGAGAGGCTGTCGAAAACTCAGAGGCATAAAAGGCCCAGAGTATGGGCATCCCAGAGAAACTGATCAGGGATATGGGAATGATCGCCATGGATCAGAAGTCTTTCTGGAAAGGTGAGCTCTGGGCTGATAATTCAGCAGGAGGTTAATGAGGAGAGAAGGTATAACCTAGATAACTTAGACCAATAGAAGAAGTGGTCGTCTTCTGGGACTCCAATCTCTCTCCTTATCAATTCCTATTGAGCCAAGACAACTGCATCAGGGACCATCAGACCTTTCCCAGATGGGCAAGGGAGCAGCAGTGGCCAAAGCCCTTCAGCCCATCAGCGTTGTTGTCAGTCTGTATGCCTTTGCACAGAGGTGCCTCTTGTCCAGATGGTGATGTACGAGCACTGTCTTGGGAGTCCCATGATTCATGGACTATACTTTCTGCACATTTAAAAAATTTGGAGACCTCATATTTCTTGTCTGCAGAATGATTCAGAAACCGTCTTTCAGCTCTAAAGTTCTGATCCAAAACTCTGACTTTTGTGGTGGCTGGGAAACACACAGGGCTATGGGTGAAGAGAAGTGTGTCGGGAGGAGGAAGAGTGTGCCTTACGGAGGAAAAGGAACCATTTCATCATGTTCTTACCTCTTCCCGCTTGTCTATGCTCCTGCGTCATGCCTACCCACTTGGAAATGGCAAGAGCGTGTTGAGTTTCCTGTTGAGGTTCTCAGCCTTGAGTCCTTGGGGGAGCAGCCCACAGGGAGCCTGCCTTTTGAAAAGGGTCTGGAGGCCAACCTGACAGCAGATGAGGCAATGAGCTTTCTCCTACCTGCTTAGTTGGTGTGAGGAGGACCAGATCCCTACCTGCCTTGCCTAAAAGTGACATGCATCAGCAGGACAGAAGCCTAGAGTTCCCTTCCCCAGCCCCAAGCTCTGGGAGGAAGGCACCCGCTTCAGCCGCTGTCACCCAAAGTTTCATCTCACTTTTTTTCAAGGTTTATTTACTTCTTTTTGGCTGTGCTAGGTCTTCGTGGCTGTGTGCGGGCTTTCTCTAGCTGCAGTAACCAGGAGTTACTCTGTAGATGTGGTGCACAGGCTTCTCATTGTGGTGGTTTCTCCTGTTGCAGAGCATAGGCTTTAGCGTGCGGACCCAGGGGTTGTGGCACATGTGCTTTGCTGCTCAGTGGCATGTGGGATCTTGCCAGACCAGGGGTTGAACCCTTGTCCCCTGCATTGGGAGGCGGTTTCTTAACCACTGGACCACCAGGGAAGCCCTATCTATGAATTTTTTATGTTCTTTAAAACCTACCCCCAGACTATAATATGCCAAGCAGCACTCGGCATATTATATGCCAAATGTCATATGTCACTGCCAAATATCTCTTCCATTGCTGTTCCTGCCACTATTCATTTCATTTTAACTGCCTTTTCCTCCATTTTCAAACCCTTCAAATGTCCTAGTGTGGGTAATTCTAGATAATGTCCCCAGGGAAGGGGGTCATGGTTCAAGGATTCTTGCCTTTTGGGTGATGTTTCCAGGATCAGAGTCCTGCCATTTGCTTTCCTTTAGCAGAATAAATGAAGACTATGCTGCAAGGAAGTCCAACCAGTCCATTCTAAAGATCAATCCTGGGTGTTCTTTGGAAGGAATGATGCTAAAGCTGAAACTCCAGTACTTTGGCCACCTCATGTGAAGAGTTGACTCATTGGAAAAGACTGATGCTGGGAGGGATTGGGGCAGGAGGAGAAGGGGACGACAGAGGATGAGATGTCTGGATGGCATCACTGACTCGATGGATGTGAGTCTGAGTGAACTCTGGGAGTTGGTGATGGACAGGGAGGCCTGGCGTGCTGCAATTCATGGGGTCACAAAGAGTCGGACACGACTGAGTGACTGAAATGAACTGAACTGAACTGATGATGGTCTTAACAGTCCTTCCAGGGGAGGTGTCCGTCCTGTGGAGAAGAGGCTTGACAGGACCTTAAACAGGAAGGCTTAGAGCACTACCAGAGCCAACTCACACTCCTCAATTCACCTTCAAAGTTACCTGTCTGTACACAAGGTGACTATTCATCTCAGTTCACCCAGGAGAGTTCTGGTCCACACTGTTTCCCACAGGGAAATGATTGATAATACTCCTTTTCATTCTCCAAAGAGTCCGATTGGACAATAAACTATTTGGTTATCTTAACTATATTCAGTTCCAGACTAGGCTGTGAGCCCCTTGAGTACAGGGATAGCATTGACTTCATCCTTGTTTCTCCAGGATCCAGGGCAACACTTGGCACAGAGCAGATGATTCGATAAATTTTTGTTGGATGAATGAATGAGCGAATGAATTCCCAGCTTAGAAAACGTTTCTCTGTAGGGCTGTAGACTCTGCAAGACATCCAAGGGCTGGGTACCTCAAAGCCTATAGAGGGATCTCAGCAGCTGTGGTTGGATCACTCAGAGGAAATACAACTATTTGTTTCACGTAGGCACACCCACACACTCACTACCACAGTCTGAGGTGAGAACCATGTTGGGCTCAACAAATTTCCTTCCTGTCCACCTCTTACAGGTTTAGTGGTCTTGCTGCTTCTTCAGGAAGGTAAGTAATCTGTGCGTTTACATCTTCCTGGGTCCCTTGGGCTGTGTCCTTTCTGATGTTGAGTTTATGTCTCTTCTTACAACTCTCCCAGGTTCTGACATTAACATATTGATGACTCTGAATTTTTATTCTGTGTATCTCTTTGTGCATCCATGGCTCTGTTCTGCCCTGTGAGCCTCTCTCTCTGTCTCTCGCTGACTTCAATATTGTGTATCATCTCTCTATCCACTTATATCACTGTGTCATCCACCTGTCCATCCACACTAAATCTCAGTGCTCTGGGAATGTTTGCCACGTGGATGATATATATGTCTCTCAATCTGTCTCTTAACTGGAGTCTGGATGCTCAAGAGACTCCAGCACAGAGGGCCCAGGCTGAATGACCCTCAGAGGCTCTGACTGAATAAGTAAAGGAGGCAATGGCTTTGGGGAAGAAACTTGTGGCAGTCTGGGCTCTGAGATCATCACACTGGGTTCCCCATTGTCCCTCTTCACTCTACTCCAGGATCTGCCTACAAACTGGTTTGCTACTTTACCAACTGGTCACAAGACAGACAGGAGCCAGGGAAGTTCACCCTTGAGAGCACTGACCCCTTCCTATGTTCTCACCTCGTTTACTCATTCGCCAGCATCAGTAACAACAAGGTCATCATTAAGGACAAGAATGAGGCGAAGCTTTACCAGACCATCAACAATCTCAAAACCAAGTCAGTAGGAGAGGAGTGGGGAGCACCCAGGGCGGGTTTCGGGGGAGAGAAGACAGCTCTAAACTGGGCCTAAGGCCTTCTGTCTCCATTCACTCATTTGTGCATTTATTCATGTGTATCTCCTTGGGTATAACCCCGATCCTTCCTGTTCTTCTTCCCTCTCCCTTATCCTTTCACTAAAGAGCTGCTAAGCAGCCAGGGCCCATTTATCCGTATTCCAGCCCTAACTCTTTAGGCAAAGTTTTCCCTGGCAGCCAGCAAAGAAATAATCAGCTTATTCTTCTATTCCAGGAATCCCAAACTGAAAGTTCTCTTGTCTATTGGAGGATATCTGTTTGGTTCCGAAGGGTAAGATCACAGTCTCTTTATTTTTCGTTCGTCCTGCCATGTAACTTCTTCTCTATTTTCCCGTTTTGGGGGGTGATGTCCTGGGTCTCTGTTGCTGCGCACAGGCTTTCTCTAATTGTGAACGGGGGCTGCTGTTTGCTGCGGTGCTTAGACTTCTCACTGTGGGGGCTTCTCTGTTTGTGGAGCACGGGCTAGAGCACACAGGCTTCAGGAGCTGCAATGTGGACTCAGTGGCTGTGGTGCACGGGCTTAGTTGCCCCACGGCATGTGGCATCTTAGTTCCTTAGACCAAGGATCGAACCAGCATCCCTTGCCTTGGCAGGCAGATTCTTAACCACTGGAGCACCAGGAAAGTCATGGTACAGGTAATTTCTAATTGCCACTGCTTTTCCTACTCTTGAAAAGAAACAGTGAACTGGGCTTTAGAAAGGTCCTTCCTTGGCTTAGATGGCAAAACTGATCTGAGTTTTGTCACAGGTTGAGGGATAGCCCTATGTTTTCTGACATCTTGGAAGGAACTCTGCAGGAGCGTAAGAAACTGAGCTGGGAGCGGCATTCAGTAAACTACTATTCACATGAAGGTTGTTCACCTGATGGAATATGGGGAGATGGCTTTAGTTGGGAAATTTAACTTTTTAAGGGTCTAAGGGATTTGAGGGCTTGCCTTTCACCTTGAGTAGGGGTCAAGTGAGTGCTTTCCTAAAACCAAGCCCTTGACCAGCAGCAGTCAGGGAACCGTAGTTTCCTGGGCCATGGTTGTGTAGCTGGATGGCCTGAAAGTGCAGAGCAGAGGGACAGTTGGGTAGGTCTTGCTTAAAGCAGAATAGCTATTACTTTGAAACATATATTACAAATTATAATTCTATTCACAGGAAAATGATACTCCATTTGTATCAAGAGCTAAAAACACACATCTGTAAAGTAGAAAGGCATCTTTTTGCAATCTTCAAAAACAGTTAATCTAACTTTGAATTTCTTCTGCTTTAATTTTTTTTAAGTGCCAGCATTTTAAAAAAGCTGAGAGATCTTAATCTTAGCCAGCAGAGGTTTTCAGCTTTCACAAGAAATCTGATAAGACATCTTTTTTGTGCAGCTGGTCAGTATTCTCTATAGCTGGAGTAAGCAGGGGAAAGAAGTAACATTAGAAGACCTATGTAGATGAGTTGCCTAGGGGAAGTGAACAAAATACCTCTCTGAGCTCAATGTACCCATCTGTAAAATGAACATCACAACATTTGTTTCATAAGGTGCAGGCAAAGATTTTGAATGAGGTAACATATGTCATGTGCCTGCCTTAGTTATCATTCAATTAACTAACACAAACTTTTCCTTCCTTTCTCTTCTTTTATTCTGAATGCATNGGCACACAACATAGTGAGTCAATATTTTTACAGGTTATACTCCATGTAAACAATGGCTATATTTCTTAAATATAATTCTTGTACTGTATAATATCTTTATTATATACATAGTAGTTAATGTCTCTTAATCCCATACCTTTATCTAACCTCTCCACCATTCCCTTTCCCCACCAGTGACCACTATGTTGTTCTCTGCATCTGTGAGTCTCTTTCTCTCTTTTGCTGCATCCATTTGTTTGTTTCATTTTTTAGATCCCATGTATAAGCTGTAGCATAGAGGCAAATCCTCAACTTAATATTGATTGAAACAAATGAATTCAAGACTCTGAATCTTTCTGGGATGGGAGGTATTGCAAGAGGTGGGAGGTGATACAAGTCAAAGGATACATCCTCTGGAAAATACTGATATCTTGTCTACAGATTTGGGTTTTAAATCATGTTGTAGAGCATGGGCAGCTCAGAGTCAACTTCCTGGCTTAAGAATTCTAGTTCAGATGAAAGCCCTGGAGGGTTGCTGCAGCTCAGGGTCCTCCTGGTTTCTCACGAGAAGGGACTGCAGAGACCTGGGTTGCTTATTCAGGATTGGGTTGCTTGTGTGGGGAAAGAGAAGTTCCTATGAAGTCCAGCTCTCTTTTTAGGAAGCTTTCCAAAATGTGGTCACTTTGAAATAGATGAGGCAGGATCAGTGTCTTTGGTCCTATTTTAAAGATGGGCCAGACTGAACCCAGAGAGCCACTTGGTGACAAAGAGGTCACTAGAAAGGACCCTGACCTGGGACTCAAATCTAGATCTCTTGACCCTCAGCCCATCACATTGCAAATTTCTTTTTCAAGGGTGTAAGATGTTAAAGTCAGAGGTGGATAGTAATTAAAGAGGGAAAAACAGATTTTATTCAGGAAGTATTGTAATGGGGGAAGGAGACCTCAGGATAGTACTGGACTCAATGCTGGATACAGCAGAGACAAAAGTGGATTTATAGTCAAGAAGCAGGTTGTTCATAGGTGTCGGTGGATGGAATATTCCTAAGAGGAAACGTTAGGGCTAGGGAGATTCTTGCAAAACTGACTCAACAGAATTCTTGTTGAAGGCAGGCCAGGATGATAAGATATCATCTGGGGGATGGTAGGGGATGAGGATGATACTGAGGGTGAGCTAATACCAAGGGTGGGGGATTCTCATTAAGTTGATTTAGGATTCTGCAAAGATAGGGACAGAAGCCCAAGGTCAAGGCCAAGTTGAGAAGAGAATTCAGAGGACTTGGACTAAAGTTTGGGCTTCCCCAGAGGCTGTGGTCAAGAATCCACCTGCCAATGCAGGAGACACCGGTTTAACCCCTAGGCCAGAAAGATTCCCTGGAGAAGGAAATGGCAACCCACTCCAGTATTCTTGCCGGGAGGTCCTATGGACAGAGGATCCTGGTGGGCTACATTCCATGGAGTCGCAAAGAGTCGGACATGGCTTAGCGACCAAATGACTAAATTTTGGTCAAGGAGAGTCTCTGCCATAGGCAGCTCCATTATCCTGCAGAAAGGGCTGCAGAGAACCCAGTCCTCCTCTACCCAACTCCATTGATTTTCTGGCCTAGCAGTCCTTTCTCTCCCTATTTGTTCCAAAAGAGGCAGGGGTTGGGATAGAAAAATAGTGAGAAAATATTGGGGAAAGGAAGACTATATCAGGATTTCTTTAAAAAAATATATGTTGTGTTATGTCTACTTCTTCTTCCCAAGAAACGCCTGTCTTGCTTCTACCCAGGTTCCATCCCATGGTTGAATCTTCTTCATCAACCTTGAAATTTGTCAACTCTGTAATCCTATTTCTGAGGAATTATAACTTTGATGGACTGGACATAAGTTGGATCTACCCAAATGTAAAAGACAACACTCATTTCACTGTGCTGATTCATGTAAGGCAAACTCCACATTACCCTTACGTGAAACCCACAGCCATACCAGGAGAAAAAAAAGGAAGAGACTGGCTCTTGTTGGAAAATAGTCCCTTCCTTCCAGAAACCCCAACTCATGAAGGAAAAGCCCTTGGATCTAGTTTAGTACAACATCAAAGAACAGAGCCTCCTTATAGAACAAAGAACACTGAAATGAAGCAACATCCATGTAAAAGAGTATAGGGTCATAGACTCTCCTGAGCACTGGAATAGTCTCATAAAGTTCTATCACATAGATCAGAGAGTCTACTAGGAGGAAACCCAGATAGTTCTTCTTGAGTACAGTGAGACTGGTGGTGCTCCTGCGTAATGTGGACATTCCTGAGCTTGAGGCAGGAGGCATCCCCACGTGGGAATGGGGAGAAAAGTTCAAATCTTTCCATCTAATGTGGTTCTAGAAATTTCAAATTGGGTAAGAATCTAAGGTCTGTGCTCTGGGAAGGAGCACTGACCTGTGGGCTTTTTGTTTTTCACAGAAGGTAGCAGAAGCTTTTCAGCAGGACTTCGTAAAATCCACCAAAGAAAGGCTTCTCTTGACTGCAGGAGTTTCTGCAGGGAGACAGATGNGAGTCTACTAGGAGGAAACCCAGATAGTTCTTCTTGAGTACAGTGAGACTGGTGGTGCTCCTGCGTAATGTGGACATTCCTGAGCTTGAGGCAGGAGGCATCCCCACGTGGGAATGGGGAGAAAAGTTCCAATCTTTCCATCTAATGTGGTTCTAGAAATTTCAAATTGGGTAAGAATCTAAGGTCTGTGCTCTGGGAGGGAGCACTGATCTGTGGGCTTTTTGTTTTTCACAGAAGTTAGCAGAAGCTTTTCAGCAGGACTTCGTAAAATCCACCAAAGAAAGGCTTCTTTTGACTGCAGGAGTTTCTGCAGGGAGACAGATGATTGACAACAGCTATCAGATCAAGGAATTGGCCAAGTAAGTGCACTGGGTCATCCCCTCCATCTCTCTGCTGCCAGCCTGGCCAATGCANTAAGAATCTAAGGTCTGTGCTCTGGGAAGGAGCACTGACCTGTGGGCTTTTTGTTTTTCACAGAAGGTAGCAGAAGCTTTTCAGCAGGACTTCGTAAAATCCACCAAAGAAAGGCTTCTCTTGACTGCAGGAGTTTCTGCAGGGAGACAGATGATTGACAACAGCTATCAGATCAAGGAATTGGCAAAGTAGGTGCACTGGGTCATCCCATCCATCTCTCTGCTGCCAGCCTGGCCAATGCAAGTGATGCGTATCAATGTCTAAGGGATGAAGGGAAAACATGAAGTCACTATCCTAACCACATCATCCAGCCAGGAACTTCTCCTTTATGGTTAATTTCAATCCTTCTAACAGCATCCAAAGTTCTACATGAATATGTGTACAGTTTACCTTCGAACAAAGTGAGGGCTAATCCATGTGTAATTTATAGTCAGCCCTTTGTATCCATGGTTCCTCCTCATCTGTGGATTCCACCAACCCCAGCCCATGTGGTTCCATAGTATTTACTGTTCTGCAGTATAAAAGTGAACTGTGCAGCTCAAGTGTGCAGTGTTCAAGGGCCCACTGTAATTGCTTCTATCTCTGCTCATCACAGAATCTCTTCTTTTGCTTTTGGCAATCTAGAGACTTGGATTTCATCAACCTCCTGTCTTTTGACTTCCATGGGTCTTGGGAAAAGCCCCTTGTCACTGGCCACAACAGCCCCCTGAGAAAGGGACAGCTGGACAGAGGGGCAAACTCCTACTTCAATGTGGTGAGTCTTAGGGGGAAAGAGTGCTGGGTACACTGGCTGTGAGAGGAGCTGAGGCCAGTGCAGGTCATCTAAAGTCAATTCTGTCTTGAACTGAGGAAGAGATGCATGCCCAAGAGGGACTCAGATAACTCTGGAAGCTGGTGAGAACAGGGAAAATGCTTGGACCAGGCACAGTAAAATGTCACCTAGAAATTGTCACAGGACTTTGCAACTGAAATGCCCTAAACTTTTCTCTGACTAGAAGTGTCAGTCACCTCAGTCTTCTCTTAATTTTCCATCCTTCATACACTTCCTGAAACCCGCATGGATGTACAGAACTTAGAACTCTCCTGTCTGTGCCCACATTCCCTATTTAATTTGATCTTCAAAATAATCTGAGGTTGGCTGGTCAGGAAGCATTAGTTTCACTTCATAGATGATGAAATGG
Source organism: Neotragus pygmaeus (assembly GCA_006410875.1). Taxonomy (NCBI): domain Eukaryota; kingdom Metazoa; phylum Chordata; class Mammalia; order Artiodactyla; family Bovidae; genus Neotragus; species Neotragus pygmaeus. Next base: position 152,390 of record SJYV01011308.1, read on the forward strand.
AAAACTGGCAAATTAATTGGCTCTTCAAGTTCTTGCTGATGTGAATATCCTGAAAAGTGGTAGAAAATGGAAAATCCAAGGGAAAAAATTCATTAACAAAAGTTTTTTTGTTGTCGTGGTACATGTGGATGTATTCCTAAAATTGGGCATGAAGAAATGTCTGGGTTGTATATTTCCAAGCCTTCATATTTAAAATTACAAAACGGATCAGTCCAAGCTGGGTATACTGATTTCTACTCTGGGGTTTTCTAGAACACCATATGATCAAGTCACATCAAACCAAGCCCCCTTCATTCTTTCCTCTCTCTCAATGATTTTTAAGGATGAGGAGACGTACCCTCCCCTTCTGTAACCCCTTATTCTGTTCTGGAAGCCAATAAGGCTCAAACTAGCCTCTTACCTCTTATCTTGCCTCTTGGACCTGATGTTAGTGTGAGGCCTCACAGGCTAGTGTCTGATGGCCACAACCCCCATCGCCTTCATCAGTAATACAAACCATCATAGTGTAGACAAATTCCACAGGCTGTTGACTCAAAGGGGAAAGATAGATGGTGACAACCTTGATTTCATATTTTCTAGGTCACTTGCCTGATTTCTTTTCTGATTCATTGTTCAGTTTTCTTTCATGGTTAGAAAAAGCTGACTTGGTCACTTAGTGCTGAAGAGCATTAAGAGCATTAGAATAAACACTCTGGTTCCAATGGGATCCTCCCCAGTTACCGATGTAGAGAAGGAATCATGGAGTCCCTTCTGTGAGTTTGGGTTGGAGGCTCAGTAAGGCCTGGGCCTGACACGTTTCTTTCCCATACATGCTGTACCTCAGTCTATCTTCTCTTTCTAGGAATATGCTGTGGGATACTGGATAAACAAGGGGATGCCTGCAGAGAAGGTGGTCATGGGCATCCCCACGTACGGACGTTCCTTTACACTGGCCTCTGCAGAAACTGCCGTGGGGGCCCCTGCCTCTGGTCCTGGAGCCGCTGGCCCCATCACCAAGTCTTCAGGCTTCCTCGCTTATTATGAGGTATCTGGAGCTTCCCTGTGCCCTCAGCTGCCCCCTGTGTCTAGATAGCCATTCCAGCTTCATTCTGACAATAATAGAGTAACACCTCCTGAGTGCTGGGAAAGAAAGTATGGAGTGCTATTGGAACATATAAGAGGAGCTCTGCACCCTGACTTGAGAGGGGGTCAGGGAATGCTTCCTGGAGGAAGTGACGTTAGCTGAAATCTGGAGAGGAGGTGGCACTAGTGAGGAATGGGGATAGGTGAAATAGGTATGGGAGATTGAAAAAGGGAAACTGTTCCACGTTTTTGACTTGGGCAACTAAGTAGATGGTAATGCCATTTTTACTGAGTTGGGGAAGATACGAAGGAGCAGAGTGGGCATTGTTCCCAATCATGAGATCAGTTTTGGACATTCTGATTTTGAGGAGCAAGTGGGACATCCAAATGCCTGTGGGATGTACAAATAAAAGGTGAGTAGTTCGGTATGTGGGTTTGGACCACAAGAGGCCAGCCTGTGCTAGAGATGTAGCTTCTAAAACTATCAGCATAAAATGGTATGTGAAGCCAAAGTGCAAGAAACAACAAAACCCAAGGACCTCTTGTACTTAAGGGTTAGGCAGAGGAAGAGGAGAACTTTAATGAAACTGACAAGATCTACAAGAAGGTAGGCAGAACCCAGAGTGTTCAGTGCCAAAGAACAGAGTGAGAAGTGGGTGTTTCAAGAAGAGGAGCCAGAAACCAACACAATACTGTAAAGCAATTAGCTTTCAATAAAAAATAAATAAAAAGAAGCAAGGAGCAGTCAAATATGTCAGATTCTGTCCTGCGGTCAGACAGACTTGACATCATAGAGATAACTATCAAAGGTGTTTGGCTGTTTAGACCATCATTCCTTTCTGCCTCTCGATCTGGAGAAAAAAATTTTTTAATGTATAGGAAGCTCTAAAAGTCAAACAGTAATTCAACCAACAGAAACTCTTGGGTTGCTCCCGTATTGCAAAGACTGGGTCCTGTGAGAGCTAGAACTCATTCTTCATCCTTATCTCAAAGGGCTTACAGTCTAGGTGGAAAGAATGTAAAATACAAATGAAGCTAGTTAAATAAGAGTTTTAAAACTATCAGAGTTAATAACATTACATAGGTACTGCAAAATGAGATATGATTAAATGACCAATGTGGAGGGCCACAAGTTCAGAAATGGGTGATGGGGAAGGCTCCATAGAAGAGGAGAGATGTATGCTGGATTTTGAAGGATAGGAAGGAGTTTGATCAGGTAAGGAAAGAATAACGTCCTACATCTTGGTTTCTGCTTGGAGTCCTAGTAAATTCCCTCATCACTGGCATGGGTATGTCATGAACTGCTACTGATGGTCTTGGCATCCACTGAGATATTCTGAGTGTAATGCTCAATTTTTCATCTCACCTCACATGGGGGAATGACTGAAGAAGTTGAGTTGACAAGGGGAAAAGGGAATGAATCACCATCAGAGTCCTCACTGAATCACTTAATATAAGGACTAAGAGAGGTCAGAGGTCAGACTCTGCTGGAAGGATTTCAGTTATTCAGGACTTAACTTATTCCATTTCTATTGCATGGAAAATTTAACTTGATTGTTCAGTGTATCACCCTACATCACTATAACTTTGACAAATTGGTATTTCCTTAAATATTCAACTTTCCATTTATTACCCTCATTGAGGCAATAGAGAAGGAAATGGCAACCCACTCCAGTATTCTTGCCTGGAGAAATCCATGGACAGAGGAGCCTGGTGGGTTATAGTCCATGGGGTCTCATCAAGGCAAGCATGAGTGTAAATAGTCTAAAAAGAGTAAGCAAAACAAAATGAGTTTTCTGTGTGGCTTTAAAATGCATTTTTCAATGAAGCTTTATCTTTTTTAGTAGCTCTTACTTCTGCTAACGAGAAGAGAAAAATAGCTGATGTTAGAAGGGGAATCCCAGCACAGGCACACTGGGAGGGGGAAGGGATAGAGGAAGAGTAGTGGGGCTGAAGTGGGGATAAGCTACAAGGTGGGGAATGATGGTGATGGGCATTGTGACGCTACGTGTCTGTAAAGCACTTTATTGTTTTCAAAGTTGTTGTTTTTTTTTTCTAACATGTATTAGTTCCATTGATCCTAACAATATTGTAAGGTAGGTATATAAGATACATAATTATAATTGTTTCCGTTTTGCAAATGAAGACATGGGAAGATTTACTGATCAATACTGAGGCCTGATGTGGAATTCAAGTACTCTCTGCCCTCCAGCTGTTTGTGGTTCCTCCTGATGAGGCCTTAGCATTAATAGCTTCCAAAGGTTCACCTTGAACCATCCATTCTGCATGTTGTATCTGACCATTTCTCATTGATTCCTAGAGTAAAGATTCTGATATTGTCCCCAAGACCCTTACCTTCCCCTTTTATCTCAATAAATTTAAAGAAGAGCCCATTAGTGAACCCCTTGCTTCTCCTTTCCTTACCAGATCTGTCAGTTCCTACAAGGAGCCAAGATCACAAGGCTCCAGGATCAGCAAGTTCCCTATGCAGTCAAGGGGAACCAGTGGGTGGGCTATGATGATGTGGAGAGCGTGGAGACCAAGGTATGTCTGGGTTCTGGGAGAGCAAGAGGCTCTGGGACAGTTGTCCCTAAGCGAGAGGCTCTTGCTTAAGAGGCTCTTGGACAGCAGAACTCTCCGGTGCTTGGGGAATAGGGTGTGTGATCAAATGCCTCAGTACTCTCTGTGGAAGGAGAGAACCCTCTGTGGTGCAAAGCTAGTCGTGCTTCTAAGTCATACCTGTGAGCACCTGTGAGGACATGCAGGAGAGGTGGGAAAGGTGCAAGAAAGAATTAGGAATAAGGGGAGAAGCAAGGAGTGGGGAGAAGGGAGGAGGGAGAAGAAGGAGAAAAGAGCAAAGGAGACATTGGTGCCTATACGGAATGGTCACCCACCTGGTTGACCAGGACACACTCTTCAGTCTTTCTCATGGATTACGAGGCTCCAGATTTCTGAGTCTACCAGTTCTTTGGAGAAGGAGATGGCAACCCACTCCAGTATTCTTACCTGGAAAATCCCACGGACAGAGGAGCCTGGGGGGCTACAGTCTACAGGGTTGTTCTTAGACCTTGCTAAGATGTTTGCTTTCCAGGTGCAAAGCAGGACAAAGGCATCAGTGTAATTGACAACCCAATTGTAATTGAAATCTTGCTAGTGATTTCCTAGTTTCTACTCCTCATCCTAGAGGCCTGGGTTTTGGACCTGGGATGTGATTATTCCATGAGAGGTGGTTAATAATAGCAGGTGCCTCACTCTTCATTTTATAAACCTTCCCAAGAAACCCTTTTCTTCAGGGAATCCCTGACTCCATAGGGTGCAGATCTATTGCTACATTCTAAGCTCAAACCCTCCTGTGAACCTGACATGGGTCTTGGGCCTTTAAGGACCCCTTCTAACCTCAGTATACCCTTCTGTGCTCCCCTCAGGTTCAGTTCCTGAAGAATCTAAAACTGGGAGGGGCCATGATCTGGTCTATTGACATGGATGACTTCACTGGAAAATTCTGCAGCCAGGGCCCCTTCCCCCTTGTTCAAGCTGTCAAGAGGAGTCTTGGCTCTCTAGAAAGGTAACAGAATTTAGGACAGACTGAGAGTGGGCACAGAGCTGGGCAGAGAGCTGGGCAGAGCGGGACACAGGAGACTGGGGGGGGGTAGTCTTCACATATTTGGAATGATGAATTCTCAAATTTCTTTGGACCTTCTGTTTTACTTTTTCTTATTGATTAGTCTGATTCTGTTCTTTTGGTGAGCTTCCAAAGACTTTTAATATATAACAATAGTAATTTGGCTACCATTTATTGAGCACAGTCTAAGCTAAAGGCTTTCTTTTCATGTAGAGTGGGCATAAATATTTCGGAGAAGGCAATGGCACCCCACTCCAGTACTCTTGCCAAGCTAAGGGCTTTGTTTTCATGTAGAGTGGGCATAAATATTTACTCCACCTCAATTCTTCACTGCAAAATCATCAGCCTGTTTTAATTTTCTACATCAGAATAAATCTGACTTTATGCTCCCAATTGACTGCTGAGAGATCCATTTCAGTTGTTATTAATGGTCTATTCCTCTCTCCCCATCCACNAATATTTACTCCACCTCAATTCTTCACTGCAAAATCATCAGCCTGTTTTAATTTTCTACATCAGAATAAATCTGACTTTATGCTCCCAATTGACTGCTGAGAGATCCATTTCAGTTGTTATTAATGGTCTATTCCTCTCTCCCCATCCACAGTTGTTGTTTTTTTTTTTTTAATTGGGAGAAATTTGCTTTAAAATGTGATAGTTTCTGCTGTACAACAATGAAAGTCAGCCATAATTATAAATACATCACCTCCCTCTTGGATCTCCCACCCCTTACCCCAGCCTACTCCTCTAGGTTGTCACAGAGTGCCTGGCTGGGCTCCCTGTGTTATACAGTAGCTTCCCATCAGTTATCTATTTTACACATGATGGTGTTTATACATCTATGTTACTTTCTCTATTTGTTCCACTCTCTCCTTCCTCCACTGTGTCCGCAAGTCCATTCTCTAGATCTTGCTTTAGTGTGGACAGTCAGGAGGTCTCATGGACATTATTGATGACCATGCCCATTATCACCTTAACAGCAGGCGGTTTGGCTGCTGCTCCATCCCTGGGTCCTGGGTTCTGTAAGCAACTCTATATCTTCTTGTGCAGGTGAGAGTGCTGCTGACCAACCAGGTGTGCTGACATCATCTCAGTGGAGGAGCTGGACACTGGAAATCACTGCAGTCAGACAACTGGAGAGGACTGGCCATATTGTCCTGGAGAAGGGCAGTGCAAAAATCTCAGAGCAGTGCAAAATCTCCTAAACTATATGATTGGGCAGCAGCCTTTCAACTCTGAACATCTATGTCTTAGTAACTTGACTGAGGCCTTATGTTACTGACTGGATTTGAAATACTTTCTTTTGTTTCCAGGCTTAACTCATAGCTAAGTAGGTAAGATGACCTTGCTGTGTACTCCTGCTGCAGGAATTCATGTGTGGGATTCTTGGAGGTTAGATGAGGCCCTCGGGATGTCTCTTCTCCAAGTCTCCCCTTGACTTTCTCTCAGACCTCAGACTGGGTCTGGCTTTGTTCTCCTGCAGTTGCTGACTGGTTCCCTTGAGACACAATAAAGAAAAAGCATTTTGTTCTAGCCAGTGTGGCCTCCTTTGTGCAAGCTTGGACCTTACAGTATAAGGCTGACCTCTCCCACCATTTGTGGGTAAAAGTGTAGGCCTGCATATCATATGTCTAAATATTTAAGAGCCAAGGGTTAAAATATGATTTATACTCTTAACAAATATGATTTTGCAATGACCAAAAAGACCAGGTTTGAATTTAGAATTCCCAGACTCCTCGGAATTCTGTGGCAGAATTCAGCAGCTTGTGCCATTGGTTCCCAGTCCACTGGTAGCCCCTTTCCCTTCCCATCTAAAGCCCTGACTCAGACAGCAAGGACCTCACATACATCCTGGCAGATGTTGGTGAAAGGGGAAGTTGTTAGGGGAAGCAGTGACTGAAACTGCCCACCCTGTCAGGCACTATAGTAACCATTTTCATGAGTTATTTTACAACAGGAGGTCCTGGTAAGGAACATAGAACTAACAAGCCATCACCAACTGGAAGAATTCAGAACTCCAAAGGAGACTCCATGTCCCATGTCTCCATGTCCCACTACCTCCCAGAATCCTCACTGAAATCCATCTTGGCTGAGCAATGCATGTGCCACGAAGAAGCACCCTGATTCAGAGCGAGTGGCTGGAAACAACCCAGGAACTAACCTCACCACCATAAAACCCGAGACTGAGGGACACGTGATAGAGCAGTCCCACCGGGTTCCCCTCACCTTCCTGCTCTCTGCCTGGGTGCCTTTTTTCAGTAAGTCTCATGCTGTGTCAGAACACGTGTCTCCTTGGATGATTCATTTCTGAGGGTTAGACAAGAGTATACGCTTGGGCCCTGGAAGGGGTCCCCCTTCCTGCAACACAGACATCTCAGCTTTTGCATCCAAAGTTTGTCTTAACTCCACCTCAATGTGCGTGCACATGCACACACATATGCATACACAGATCCTCTGGCAAGTGTGTTCACACCAGCCTTGTGGTCCACACTCAGGATGAGTGAACAGGGAAAAGGGCTGCACAGGACCTGAAAGTGGGAACAGGCTGTTTGGCTACTTGCGCGGGAACCCTGGGTATCTGGATTAGGGTTTAAAAGAGCAGGGATGTGGGCTTCAGGGCTAAGGATGTGCCCTTAGCCCTGCCGTCTCCTCACTTCATGGTGAAGGCTGCAGCTGGAGGAGGACCAGAGTGGAAACACCAAAAGCAGGGAGTAGCAAACTGGCCGATGGGTCAAATCTAACTCACTGCTTGCTTCTGTGAATACACTCTTATGGGAACACAGCTGCACCTAATTTGTTTCCATATTGTCTATGGCTGCTTTCTCTCCACAATGGCAGGGTTGAGAAGCTGCAACAGATTCTGTGTCCGTGCATGCTAAGTCATTTCAGTTATGTCTGACTGTTTGCAACCCTACGGACTGTAACCCACCAGTTTCCTCTGTCCATGAGTTTCTCCAGGCAAGAATACTGGAGTGGGTTGTCATGCCCTCCTCCAGGAGATTTTCCCAACCCAGGGATCAAACACGCATCTCTTATGCTGCCAGCATTGGCAGGTGGGTTCTTTACCACTAGCACCACATGGGAAGCTCTCAGAATGGCCTACAAAGTCTAAAATATTACTATGCAATTCTTCGTCTAAAGCATGTACCCAAAGCAGGGTCTAATGCTGCTTGAAGTCTAAGGCTGTTTTTGAATTCAGACACCCTAATTCCAGGATAAATTGTGTTTCCCCTCATTCTCCCTTTCCCTATTGAAAAAATGATTTTTACCCTAAACTTTCTTTTATCTGTCTATCTGTTTATTTTTGGCTGTGTAGCATATGGCATCTTAGTTCCTCAACCAGGGATCCAACACATGCCCCCTGCAGAGGAAGTGTGGAGTCTTAACCACTGGACTGCCAGGGAAATCCCTTACCCTAAACTCAAGCAACACTTTCATGTGCACACTTAATTCTCTTGGCTGATAAAGGTGGTGTATAAGCCCAGTTTGCAAATGAGCTTACTGGGGCCCAGGGAATGTAAGGTCACATATCTAAGTGGTGGCAGGACCAGAATTTCTGCAGATAGGTGCTTAGAGATGGCTATAGCATCTGAAGGAGGGGGGAGTGGAACTACTAGAGTGTCAACTATAAATTGGCACTTGCCATGGGCACTTGCCATCTACCTCTTAAGGATTAAATCATGTGCTGCCACAGTTGCTGATTTTCAATACCCCCTGAAAGGAGCTCAAGATGGAGGGCAGAAATGAGGCACTCCATGCTCTGAAAACAGGCAGAACAGGTTTTCAGATAGTTAGACATTTTGAGGAGCCAATTTTATGAGCCCAATCCTTGTATCTGCTCATGTCTAAAAAAGCACTAAAATCCTTCATGGTGGTGACTGCTCCTCGTGACTAGCAGAAACCTTCAGTAAAAAAACATGTGCTTGATTGCATGTATTCCCCTTTCACCAAAATCACATGTATACTGTCTTTCCCCCTACTCCTTTGGAGCAGTTTTGAGAGGAGACTCTGAGTTCTTGCCCATGGAGCCGAAGAATGGAATCCAGGAACACGCAAACACTCACAGAAGCAAGCAAATAGAATTTATTAAAGAGGAGGAAAGTACAAAGCCCTCAGTATAGACACTTAGAGGGGGTAAAAGCTCCCCCAAGGTGGCTCTTACACCAGTTTTTATATTCTTCCTTAAATCACATTTCTAACCAATCAATTTAAAGGTCAAGATACTTAATATCTTTAAGGCTTCTCTTGATCCTTGGATTAAGTCACCACCCTTTTTCATGCCCTTTGGCCATTTTACTATGGACCAGATGTATGGTTTAAGATTAATGATCATCAGTTGTTTTACCCTCAAGCATATGGAACAGAATTTAATTACTGCATTTAATTCCTGAATTTAATTCCTGGATCTGAGTGCTGATGATTTATCAGACTAAACACACATTCCAGGAATTCAGAACAATGGAGCTGGATGTTTACTGAAAATAAGACCGAGGTCTCAGAGTTCTACACTGACTGACTGGTAATCTCTACCTCAGTTTCTCAGAGCTGTCTGAAGTGCTATCTCCTAGGCTATTTTGCCCCAAATAAAGCTTAACTTGAAACTCTCATATTGTGCATTTTTTTTTAAGTTGAAAAGGGGATTTATTCCTTTATGATTGAGAAAATGTCAGAGGTACTCATGAAAAAACAGAGGTGGCAAGAGCTGCTGGAGAGTAGGGGAACTCTGTCCACAGAGCCCCCTAAATGCTGCCCAAGAGCTTCGATCTTTTTACTATAAGTTAGCCATTGCTTGAGGGCACGTCTCTGATTTTCTAACACTGGCTCAATCCTTTGCATTCTCCAGAAACAGAGGAGTGAAATAATTGAGAGTCAGGCTGCCTGGGTGCACATCCTGGCTTTGCTCTAACTCACTGACCACGTGACTTTGGTTAAGTTCTTTATCCTCTCTGTGGCCCCCTGTTTTCTCTGTAAAATGGGAATAATAAGCATGCTTGCTGCCAGAGGTATGAGGGGTAAGGAAGGCTGGTACTTGTGTTTGTTGTTACTTTAGTTATCATGGACAGCTGCCCAGCGTATTAACCTTGGCCTTTCATGGAGCCCGAGAGTCCGTGGAAGTTCTGTGTCTTGAGCTCTAAGCCCTGAACTCTATGCATTCCTTTCTCATACTTGCTGTGAGGAAAGAACCATTTGCTTTGCAAATATCCAGGAGGAGGGTAAAGATATTAGGACCTTTTGTTCACCTGAGATTGGAGAAAAACCCTGATCAACCTTCTCCTCCTCTCCCCCACCCCTAAAACAGCTCCTTTAAGGAGAACTTTTAAGGCTAAATGTTCTCTACCAAAGAGGAACCATTGATGCTTTGAGGGCATTTGCCACCTGCCTCTGCAGACACTGAAGCCTGTGCTGCTGCAGCTGGTAGTGAATGAGGCCCTCTGTGCTCCAGGGAAACACACATAAATTCTGCAAAAGTCTCATTCTGCAAAACTCTCCTCTTAAGTGACCGATCTTATCTCATTAACTCTCAGTTCAGTTCAGTCATTCGGTCGTGTCCGACTCTTTGCAGCTCCATGGACTGCAGCACGCTGGGCTTCCCTGTCCAACACCAACTTCCGGAGTTTGCTCAAACTCAAGTTCATCGAGTTGGTGATGCCATCCAACCATCTCATCCTCTGCCATCCCCTTCTCCTCTTGCCTTCAATCTTTCCTAGCATCAGGGTCTTTTCAAATGAGTCAGTTCTTCTCATCAGGCGGCCAAAGTATTGGAACTCCAGCTTCAGCATCAGTCCTTCCAATGAATATTCAGGACTGATTTCTTTTAAGATTGACTGGCTTGATCTCCTTGCTGTCCAAGAGACTCTCAAGTGTCTTCTCCAACACCACAGTTCAAAAGCATCAGTTCTTCAGTGCTGAGCTTTATGACCCAACTCTCATATCCATATACGACTGCTGGCAAAACCACAGCTTTAACTATACCTTTGACATAGCTTTTCTTCATATCTAGGAAAGTACTAAATCCCTTCTTAGTGACATCAACTCTTCATGACTACAGAAAACCTCTTATAAGGTAAGCACTTGACTACATGGAACTCTTTCTTCACCCAAATCTTATATATTGACCTTCCCCTACTATCCCTTTGGAGCAGTGTCTCGGAGCTATCTGAGGTGCAGTCTCCAGGGCTGCAGTCCTCATTTTGCTCCAAATAAAACTTAACTCACAACTCTCAGGTTGTACATTCCTTTTAATTGACAGTTGCATGAGATGGTATGGATGAAGGGGAGTGGAGTAAGAGATTCCAGATCCTAGGGGCAGGCTGTCTCTGCTTGGATCTGAGCTCTGCTCTCAGTGTGACCTCAAGCATTTCATTTAATTTCCCTTAAACCTCAGTTTCCCCGGTCTGTAAAAGGGATGGAAAGGCAATAATAGTGTCTGTCTCAAACGGTTTTTTTCTTTGTTTTTTAGCATTAAGTGAATTAATCACCCGGCACATTGCACGTGCTGAGTAAATGTTATTATTATTTTCAGGACTGGGCCAATTCTAGTTAGTTAATTCGTCAGGTTCTTGGCAGTCAATGACCAGAGGCCAAGTGAGTCTAAGGCCTGGGTAAGGTCAGAGGAAACTGGATAATAGCCCTGGGAGTACTTGTACTGAAGTCTGTAGGTTCCTTCCCTGTATTCTCTGTGAACCCAGATTAAATCTGGATTAGAAGCTCCCAGCGGTCTGATCAGCATCATTCTGAAGACCTTGAACACTCACCTGGTAGATCTCTAAGTGGGAGGTGTCACCTGGAGTGCAGCCAGTGATACCACCCACAACTGGGATTTTAGGCAGACTAAGTGGATGTCCTGGGGCTGGTGTCAGCACCCAAGGTAAAACCACACTTTTACTCTTCTCCTGGCCTTCCGGGGCTGAGTGAGCCCGAGACACAGTCTGGACACCTGGGATGTGACCTTGTGGTGGGCTTCCTGTAGGTGCATCCCCTTCTGTCTGGGTAGTTAGGCTGGGAGTGGAGTGAAGTGAAGGGAGGCAGGTCCTAAAACACTGAGATTCTCAGCCTTGATCTGCAGCCATTTTGACAGCTATGTTTTCTCTGATTTTTATGGCTCTCTGGGGCCTTGTCCCAGCCCTTGCTACTTCTCCCTTCTGAATAAAAGCCTAACTAGAAGTGTGTGCCCCACCCTTCCATGAATTTCTTCCATCCTCTGTAAATCAAGCAACCTTCAATTAAACAGAAGCAAGTGTGGAAAGTGATACTTTCTCACCGCAGACTTGGCGAAACCTCACAAACTTCTAGCCATTTCCTGACATTTGCTGCTACAAAGAACAGGAGGCTGGGCAGGACCATCTCCCATTGTCCAGTCAGGGACAAATCCTGGTCAAATGGCGACTCACTTCGCTTGTCCACACTCCTCCTCTAGAGTCCAGATGGTCCATTTTAACCTGTGGGGCCCACTCTAACCTGTAGTGACTTTGAACCCAAGGCCTGCCTTACGCTTGGGCCAGATAAGCCCTTTTCCTAAATATATCTTCAGTCAATAACCGTTTAAGAGTGCTCCTACCAGTCTCCATTGTGTCTCGGGGTTGATTGTCCAAGAAGGAAAACACAGATAAGATCCAGAGGGTAAATGGGAACCTGTGACCCCTCATATCCCTTTATTTCTGGGCTGCCAACTTGCTTGCTGAGGGGAGCCAGGTGTGCAGTGGCAAGGTCTACAGGTCTATAAAAAGCTGTCAAGTGCCCATTCAGCCTTGGAACTTGCATGGAGCATTCCAGGCACAGCCACCAAAATTGTCTGTTACTTCACTAACTGGAGCCAGTATTGCTCTGGGTTTGCCTGCTACATGCCTGAGAATGTGGACCTTTGCCTCTGCACACATATCATCTATGTTTCTGCTGGCATGACCAACTGCCAGATTACAACCATCGAGTGGAATGACGAGACCTCTATGCTGGCATTAATGGACTCAAGCACTAGTGAGTTCTGTGCTTGGGCTCTGGGCTGAGTTGGAAGCCTTTTAGAAGTCCTTAAAGATATCAGTATCAGAATGCTTAGTCTTTGAGTCCTGTTTGCAATCACCCTCATGCCTCATTGGCAGAGTTGTTAACATTACTCTCCCCAGGGAGGCAGGTTGCTGTCATTTGTCTAGATTATTTTCTTAGCAGACCCTCTGCATCATATTCTATAGTCCCACAAGGTACTACCTACAAGGGATGCATTGTGAATACAGTCCCCTGGAGATGGCTGCATTGCAGTAAAGTCCCACACCACCCTATGAGCTAGTTACCAGTTTAACTTAAGATGGCTCTCATGCCAATTAAACACTTGGCATATTTCTTGGGTGACTACCAATGAATTGGGTGAGCCAGGCCTTATGCTAAGTGCTTTTCATTTATTTATTTTTTTTTTTATGTAACCCTCACAACAGATGCAAAGTTTTAACAGATATTTTAAATTGAGGATACTGTATCACAGAGAGGTTTTCCTTAGACCATACAGTTAGTAAGTGGCAGAATCCAGGAACGCCCAAGCAGTTAATCAGATAAGTTAATTGACACTTTGGTCCAGTTGGGAATCAGTGGGTAGGTTTTAAGATCAAGTTCAAAGGACCTGATGCCTCCTGGGAGTTACCATGGAATAGAGGAGTTAGGTTTGAATCCTGCTCTGCCAGCCTTGGTAGCTGGGTGATGTGAAACAAATTGCTTAGCTTTTCTGAATATTACTTAGAGGGCAAGGTGAGACTAATAGTTCCTGCCTGATTGTGTGACAGGAGCAATGCATGTGACATGCCTGGCATTTGGTAAGCATTTAGTAAATTGTAGACACTTCTACTGCCCCTATTCCTTGCTCTTTCCTTTAAAAGACTCAGACTTTCAGCTTTCTGGTCTTGTATGTCCTGACAGCTCCAACCCACCTACCATCTGTGTTAAGGGACTGCTTTTAGATTCTTTCATCCTTCCTAGGATGGCCTGCCTTGTCTTCCCCTGAAGCTTTCTGTCAAAGCAGAATCTATCAGCCCTCTCTCAGGGCCACAACAGGAACCTGTTCAATGAGTATTAATACCGTGTCCTGGAGGTACCTATAGTAAGAGAGTGCCTGTGTGCTAAGTCACTTTAGCTGTGTCCAACTCTTTGCCATCCTGTGGACTCTAACTCACCAGGCTCCTCTGTCCATAGGAATCTCCAGGCAAGAATGGAGAGAATGGATAACTACGCCTTCCTACAGGGGATCTTCCCAACTCAGGGATCGAACCCACAACTTCTGTGTCTTCTGCATTGCACGCGGATTCTTTACCACTCAGCCACTGGGGAGGTCCCAGTAAAACAGTACCTTGCTCTTACAGAGAGCTTTGCTCCTAGCACAAGAGCATAGACTGGTAATAGGGTAGACCTGGGGCTGCTCAGGTGTGGATAAGAGGGTAGTCAGCAGATAACATCACTTTCCCTGGAGAATTTCATTTACACTGGAATCTTCCTATCTCCAGCAATACAGAACTGAAAATCCTGATATCTGTTGGAGGTTGGAACTTCGGGACTCAGGGGTAAGACTTTGTATTCAAGGCAGAATCACTCCCAGATTACTCAGTCTCATCCAGACTTCAAGTGCTCTAAGAGTCTCTGACATGGGTTGTCTTTAGATTTCAGGTATCAGTGTAGATATCCCTTCTCATTAGAGTTCTCTTTGAAGTCTTTCCTTCCTTGATCACAGCTCTTACCAGGCTGTCTTTTAACTGACTGTCTACTTATCTATACCTTCCTCCAAAGAAGCTCCTCCAGGGCAGAAACTATTTTATTCACCACTATACCCCACCACTGCTGCTGCTGCTGCTACGTCACTTCAGTCATGTCCGACTCTGTGCAACCCCAACCCCATAGACGGCAGCCCACCAGGCTCCCCTGTCCCTGGGATTCTCCAGGCAAGAACACTGGAGTGGGTTGCCATTTCCTTCTCCAATGCATGAAAATGAAAAGTGAAAGTGAAGTCGCTCAGTCATATCTGACTCTTAGCGACCCCATGGACTGCAGCCTACCAGGCTCCTCTGTCCATGGGATTTTCCAGGCAAGAGTACTAGAGTGGGGTGCCATTGCCTTCTCTGATACCCCAACACTATCAAATGTCAAATGAACACTTGAATAATTGAATATGCATCTGGACAAGTAAGAGGCTAAGTGACAAGACAGGATCCAAGAGCTTAGATCACTATTGCTTCTTCCTGGGTTCCACGTCCCCCATCCCCTGGCCCCAAGTGCTCCATGGGAGAAGCCTGCACTTGAGAAAATCCACGCTGAAGCCCCTCACTGCCACTAAGATCATAATGACTTGTTGACTTCAGATTCTCTGACATGGTGGCCACTGCTGAGAACAGCCAGACCTTCATCCAGTCAGCCATACAGCTTTTGAGGAAGAACAACTCTGATGGGCTGGATATTGACTGGGAGTATCCTGGCAACTGTGGCAGCCCAGCTGACACCAAGCAACTCTTCACTGTCCTGTTGAAGGTGACTTACCTTCTCTGTGTCCGAAGAATATGTTATCTCGGCGGGGGAGAAGACCTCTGCATGAGGAATTCTCAGTACAGCTGAAAGTGTGAATCTCAGCCTGCCTGGCTCAAAGCCTGATTTCTTTAGTGCAAGATCAGATCATGCTTTCAGGGAAAACTCATAGAGCCAAGTTATAGAGACTAGTGTAAGGCAACACAATGAAAAGTAATTTACTTACAGTAAGAAGCCTGCCAAAGAGTCTGAAACATTCGTTTTCTAAGCACCGCTATTGGAAGTCAAATAGTCCTCAAATAGGTCCTTCTCTAAGGCGCAGTGTATAGGACAAGATGAGCTAGTTACAGACTGAGATGCTCAATAGCTCCCTGCTTTGGTAAGTGGAGGCAGATGCCTCCAGGGGATACTTCTGCCACCAGGAACAGACATAAAGTTGTTGGGCCAGAGTGTTTTCTCCCCTGGGCAGCTTGTTTGAGCACCAATGATTAATTTGATACTCTTACTTCCTCATCTTTCATACTGATTTTTCCAATTGCTACATTTAAGTACATGTAGTTTGTAGAGGTAGGAGCCATTTTTTTGTCCTATAGAAGCCTTTTTGTTTTGTTTTTATGTCCTGGACATTATTTGTTCATTTTATTTATTATTATTTTTTAATTTATTATTTTTTTTTTACCTTATTTTACTTTACAATACTCTATTCGCTTTGCCATACATCGACATGAATCCACCACAGGTGTACATGAGCTCCCAATCCTGAATCCTTATTTATGTATCGGTTGTGCTGCGTCTTCCCAGCCAATCCCAGGTTGCTGATTTCTGCTGCATGGGCTTTTCTCTAGTTGCAGTGATCAGGAGCTACTCTCTAGTTGCAGTGCACGGGCTTCTCACTGTGGTGGCTTAGCTTGTTGTTGAGCCCTAGGGCTGGGGCTCCAGGAGCTGTGGTTGCTGGGCTCTAGAGAGCACAGGCTTAGTAGTTGTTGCACATGGGCTTAGTTGCTTCATGGTGTGTGAGATCTTCCCAGACCAGGGATTGAACCTATGTCTCCTACATTGGCAGGAGGATTCTTTACCTTTGAGCCACCAGGGAAGCCCTGTTTAATATTTAAAAGGTCTCTTTTATATAGAAAGACTCTTAGAAGGTCACCAATTTTCTCTCAATACAATTTTTTTTTTTAAAAGAAAAACTCATTATTGTTCCCAAAGACAAACACCACTTTCTGAAGCAAAGAACTCTAAGCTGAATATTTTTCAGCTTCCCTTATGGGAATCATGACCTTGTAAGATGCTTATTGGTTCTTGCAGCTTCAGTCCAGTGTCCTCTGTCTCATAGGAAATGTATGAGGCTTTTTAGCATGAAGTCACCCAGAGCAACAAGCCCAGGTTGCTGATTTCTGCTGCTGTGTCAGCTGGCAAATGTACCCTTGTGACTGCTTACCAGATTCCTGAAATGTCAAAGTAAGTAACCTCCAGGCCTGTGGGCCCAAGTTCAGAGCTAATTAACCCTGAGGCCTCCCGCATAGATTGGCTAATACCTGGAGAGAGAGGGCTCTGTCCCAAAAGANTTATTTATGTATTGGTTGTGCTGCGTCTTCCCAGCCAATCCCAGGTTGCTGATTTCTGCTGCATGGGCTTTTCTCTAGTTGCAGTGATCAGGAGCTACTCTCTAGTTGCAGTGCACGGGCTTCTCACTGTGGTGGCTTAGCTTGTTGTTGAGCCCTAGGGCTGGGGCTCCAGGAGCTGTGGTTGCTGGGCTCTAGAGAGCACAGGCTTAGTAGTTGTTGCACATGGGCTTAGTTGCTTCATGGTGTGTGAGATCTTCCCAGACCAGGGATTGAACCTATGTCTCCTACATTGGCAGGAGGATTCTTTACCTTTGAGCCACCAGGGAAGCCCTGTTTAATATTTAAAAGGTCTCTTTTATATAGAAAGACTCTTAGAAGGTCACCAATTTTCTCTCAATACAATTTTTTTTTTTAAAAGAAAAACTCATTATTGTTCCCAAAGACAAACACCACTTTCTGAAGCAAAGAACTCTAAGCTGAATATTTTTCAGCTTCCCTTATGGGAATCATGACCTTGTAAGATGCTTATTGGTTCTTGAAGCTTCAGTCCAGTGTCCTCTGTCTCATAGGAAATGTATGAGGCTTTTTAGCATGAAGTCACCCAGAGCAACAAGCCCAGGTTGCTGATTTCTGCTGCTGTGTCAGCTGGCAAATGTACCCTTGTGACTGCTTACCAGATTCCTGAAATGTCAAAGTAAGTAACCTCCAGGCCTGTGGGCCCAAGTTCAGAGCTAATTAACCCTGAGGCCTCCCGCATAGATTGGCTAATACCTGGAGAGAGAGGGCTCTGTCCCAAAAGAATAAGATAATCTCAAAGCCTGAGAGAGACATGGGAAGCCAGTCAAAATTCTTAATGACAAAAGGCTACTTGGAAAAGTTAGTTGAGTTTCAAACTTCTATAAGACCTGAAGGCCTGAGTGCAATGATTTATTTGTTATAGATTGTGTGCCTTCTATATATCAACTTTTCAAACAAAGGTGAGACAGAATGGAGTAAAGAATACTAAAGCATAATCCTTCATGACATGATTACAAACCATATTCAGTTGGGACTAGGACCTTTCAGCGGAGAAGGCAATGGCACCCCACTCCAGTACTCCTGCCTGGAAAATCCCATGGGTGGAGGAGCCTGGAAGGCTGCAGTCCATGGGGTCGCTAAGAGTCAGATACGACTGAGCGACTTCCCTTTCACTTTTCCCTTTCGAGCATTGGAGAAGGAAATGGCAACCCACTCCAGTGTTCTTGCCTGGAGAATCCCAGGGATGGAGGAGCCTTGTGGGTCGCACAGAGTCGGACACGACTGAAGTGACTTAGCAGTAGTGCAGGACCTTTAGGGGAAGTGGGATGGAGAGTATTATTTTCCTTGGGTCATTTTTCTTCTCTTGTATCCTACCCCCCACTACCCAAGGTACATGGACCTCATCNTCGCACAGAGTCGGACACGACTGAAGTGACTTAGCAGTAGTGCAGGACCTTTAGGGGAAGTGGGATGGAGAGTATTATTTTCCTTGGGTCATTTTTCTTCTCTTGTATCCTACCCCCCACTACCCAAGGTACATGGACCTCATCAATGTAATGACCTATGACCTTAGGGGCTCCTGGGATGGTTTCACAGGAGAGGAAAGCCCCTTGTTTTCAGGACCCAACGACAAGGGAGACAACAAATACTTTAGTGTGGTAAGTGAGGATTTGGGCCAGCCAGCTCTGATGAATATTTTCAACCAAGTCTTGAGATCTCTGGACAAGGAGTAAAAGGAAGGCTGAGGAAGCTTGATGGACAAGACGAAGATGATGAGCTTTCTTAACTCAGTTCACGTTGCCTACTTCCTTGTACCTATAATTAATTGTACTCATTTATCTTTTACACCAAAGGAAGCAGAATTGTGGTTTGGGATAATCCCAAAACATTGGGGAAAAAAATATAACTATCATTTTCATTGATGTTAGGAACACATTTCATGATCTATCTTGCCCTTAATCTTCCTCACTTTTCATCCACTTTCTCCCTATTCTATAAGATTGATCTTCCTAACTTGTATGGCATAGGCAGCTATATAATAAACCGTCTTAATGATTAGTAGATGTATAAATTGATTAGATGTGATTTCAGTGCAGAATTCAACCAGAGGCTTTAAACTTGGCATGGGAAAGTCTCCCAGGGGAAAACCCTATACTTAAACAATTCTGAGATGCCATATTTTGCCAGTTGGGGAAGTGAGAGGATGCATGACTGAACTCCAGTTACATCCCAAATGCCAAGTCTAGTATGAGAGGAAGAAGGATAATGGAACGTTTCATTCCTAATTGACACTGAGCCCTGCTACCTACATAATGTACCTCTTAAACAGGGTGCCTATGACACCAAGTTCCAGAAGGGAGGGTACAACTTTCCTTTCTATGAGGCTGGGTTATGGAAGCGTCTTGACTGCAGGCTATGTCTAAAGTGGCTGGGAAACTGGGTAGAAAATGTTGACTGTTTCACAGGCCTCTGGGCACAAGCTAAGCTGCTTCTTAGTAAACATCTTCCTTAACTTTCCTTTAGGATTATGCAGTGAACTACTGGAAAAACCAAGATGCCCTGCGGAGAGACTAATGATGGGCTTTGGGGCTTATGCCAGTACCTTCACTCTCACCAACTCTGCCAGCTGTGGCCTGGATGCTCCCACCTCTGGCCTGGGGGCTGCCAGAGCCTACACTCAGGAGGCAGGGAGTCTTGGCTATTTTGAGGTAATGTCCCAGAGGGCTGGGAGGACCAAGGAGATTGACTCTCCATCCTAAAGGGTCAAAAATACTTCCAAAAAAGAGAGAATTTATTCTTTGATTTCTAATCAGGGTATCCCATGTTGCTTGCTCTGAGTGTATGTGGTGGGGAGGGAAGGGTAAACTATTAATAAAATATCTTAAATTTTAATCTTTTAGAGTAAATATGCATGATTAATACTAGTAATGGTTAACATTTACCAAGTCCAAACGGATAGCCAGCTCTGTTGTCAGTGATTTTTATATACTATCCTATTTAACACTCACAACGGTGAGATGGGTTTAATCATCTTACACAGAAGACAGGGAAGCAGAGAGGGATCAATAATCCTGCTCAAGGTCACAGAACTACTAAGTGGCCGAGCTAAGATTCAAACTAAGGTTGTCCAGCTCCAGCATCTCAGCCCCTAACCATTAGGCATTAGCACCCCCTTGTTGGCTCTTTTGTGACAAACATTCTTTCAAATAAAGGAACAAACAAGCTAGTTTCAAGGGGAAACTGAGGTACAAGGCAAAAGAAGCTGCCCTGTTCCTTTTGCACAGATGGGTATTGGCACACCCAGGAATGGCAGGAATTCAGGTCTCATCTTCCCAGCAGTGCCCTTTCCACTGTGCCACCCACAGGAGGAAGAGCAAGGAGCCCGAGTGAAATGGGAGTCGCGTGCTCTTATTTCCAGTAGAGAGGGTGGGCTGGGAGTGTATTCCAGAAAAGCAAGAGAGGGAGAGGGAGACAGGAGCCAGGCAGAGCCAGGGCCGTCTGAGCCGCGATTGCTCCTCTTGCCCCAGGTTTGCTCCCTCTTGAAAGGAGCCACTGAAGTGTGGCCTGCCCTCCAGGAGGGGCCCTGTGCCTACAGGGGGATCAGTAGATTGGATATGCCAACCCCAAGAGCTTCATGATCAAGGTGAATCCCTCCAAACCCTACCTTCTGTACACCTGGGAAAGGCAGGAAACCTCCCCTCCAAGTACATTGGAATTAGTACAAGAAAGTACTGAAGAGAGGAAAAGCAAAACCCAAGGTGGCCCCGAGGTCTCGAGGGAGCGAGTGACCCAGCTGTAGAGGCAGTTGGAACAGCCCCTCTACCCCTCAGCAATTGCAGCAGCTTCCTCCCTTCCCTCAGCCCCTCTCCCTTCCCATACCTGGCCCCCCTGCCCCTTCCTGGACTCTCCCCTTTGACCCCGTGGCCTCCGCAACTCTACAGCTCTGCTCCTGATCCAGCTCTCTGACACTCTTCCTGCCCCAGGACCACGGTGTAGATCTGAGTTCCTTCCTCTCCTCTGTTCCTGCTTACAGTATCTTCATGCAGGAAGAACCCACAAACTGGAGAAGAGAGATCATGGGGCCATTAGGCATCTGCCCACTGGCCTTTACATGCTCACATCTGGATGGTTACTGCTTAGGAGCCCCAAAGCCCTTCACTCTACACCTCAGCATCACCAGCTCTGTCTCTCTGCCCAGACATCTGTCACGTGAAGGGCCCTGTGTATCTTTTGCCACTGCCACTCAAGCTCCAGCTCAGACAGACCTTCTCAGAGGGTGGCTGGTGACACAGAGAGCAGGGGAGAGACTCATTCTCCCTGACTTGGTAGTCCTAAAATCTCTCCCTGTCCACAGCTATGTCCACAAGTCCTTCAAAGTGCCTGTGGAAAGCCATTTTCCATTCCCTCCTCTCCGTGGCCGGATCATGGCCTTCCCCATCATTCTGCAGGAGTCACTCCCTGCGCTTGTGCAAAGGCCACCCTACAGTGCCCCTGATTCTCTCCCACAGGCCGAGTGGCTGCCGAAGAACAGGTTGGGGTGGGAGGCATGGTCTGGAACATTGGCTTGGATGACTTCACAGGCACTTTCTGTGGACAAGGTAAATACCCTCTCAGGCACGCCCTCAAGTCTGCACTTGGCGTCTCCACTCCCGGTGAGTAGTGATGCACCTCGCACCATCCACAAGATGACAAACTGGACATGGTTAAGGAGGAATAAAAGACTATCCACTGCTCCCTCAGCCTGGCCTCAAAGGAAGCCTCCTTCAGATCTTCCACCTGTCCTAGCCTGTCCATGGGCACTGGCATTTGTGACTCAGAAAGAAAGATTCAGATGGCTGCTATGGGGCATGGGTGGCTCTCTTCATGAAAGGTCCATCACTGTTCCCAAGAGTTCTTCTTGTAGAGCTGTTCTGGGAGCCCCTGGAGAACATCTGGGAGACTGGGTAGGGAGGGGACAACAAACGCCTTCTGTTATCTGCCCAGCTCCAGCCCTAGGAACTATGTGGAGTAAAGAAGACAAACCAAGGAAGGGATGCCAAAGAGGAAAGGGATGGAAAAAAGACAATCCTGAAGGGGTCCAACTGGCCCCTTTTCTGAAGTGAGGAGCAGAGTTACAATTGGTCTCAGGATACAGTTTTGCCCCTAACATAAGGTCCAAGGCACATGCAGAAAGCAGAAGGGAGGGGCCAGAAAACCATGGAGACAACCAGTGCTGACTGATGGACCATGTCACGTCTGCCGGTTCTTTCAAACTTCAAGTTATCCTCATACGTGCTCTTGGAGACCAGGTGTAATTAATCTACTTAAACATAAAAACTAGGGAGGTATTAGTCAAA
>SJYV01011308.1:174542-190802 GCA_006410875.1 Neotragus pygmaeus
GGAGAGAGGGAAAGGTACATCCAGTTAAACACAGAGTTCCGAAAAGTAGCTAGAAGGGACAAGAAGGCCTTTTTCAATGAACGATGCTTAAAAATAGAAGAAAGGAACAAAAAGGGAAAGACTAGAGATCCCTTGAGGAAAATTGGAAACATCAAGGGAGCGTTCCGCCCAAAAATGGGCAAAATAAAGGATAAAAATGGTAGAGACCTAGTAGATGCTGAAGAGATCAAGAAGAAATGGAAAGAATACATGGAAGAATTGTATAAAAAAGATCTTCATGAGCTGAATTACTGCAATGATGTGGTTAGTCACCCAGAGCCAGACATTCTGGAGTGTGAAGTCAAGTGGGCCTTAAGAAGGACTGCTGTTAATAAAGCTAGTGGATGCTATGAAATTCCAGAACTATTCAGATCTCTAAAGGAGGATGCCATCAAGGTTTTGCATTCATTATGTTGGCAAATCTGGAAGACCTAACAATGGCCACAGGACTGACAAAGGTCAATCCTCATCCCAGTTCCCAAGAAGGGTAGGACCAAAGAATGTGCTAACCATCAGACAGTTGCACACCTAACCTATGCTAGTAAGTTCATGCTTAAAATCTTGCATGCTAGGCTTCAGCATTATGGGAACCAATAACTTACAGATGTCCAAGCTGTGTTTAGAAAAGGAAGAGGAACTAGAGATCAAATTGTCAACATTCACTGGATTAAGAGAAAGCAAGGAAATTTCAGAAAAAAACCATCTATTTCTATTTCATTGATTACACTAAAGCCTTTGACTGTGTGGATCATGATAAACTGTGGAAAGCTCTTAGAGAGGTGGGAAGAGCAGACCATTTTTCCTGTCTCCTGAGAACCTGTATTCAGGTCAAGAAGCAACAGTGAGAATCCTGAATAGAACAACTGATTGGTTCAAGATTGAGAAACGAGTATGACGGGGCTGTTTGCTGTCACTCTATTTGTTTAACCTATATGCTGAGCACATCATGGGAAATACTGGGCTGGATGAGTTACCAGCTGGAATCAAGATATGTGAAAGAAGAATCAATAACCCCAGATATGCCGATGATACCACCCTAATGGCAGAAGGCAAAGAGGAACTAAAGAGCTTCTTGATGAGGGTGAAGGGAGAGTAGCTTAGGACTAAATATTAAAAAAAAAAAAAAAAAAAAACCTAATACCATGGCAAATAGAAGGGGAAAAGGTGGAAGTAGTGATGGATTTCTTCTTCTAGGGATCCAAAATCAATACAGACTGTGACTTTAACCATGAAATCAGAAGACAGTTGCTTCTTGGCAAGAAACAGTGACAAACCTAGACAGTGTGTTGAAAAGCAAAGACATTACTCTGCTGACTAAGGTTTACATGATCAAGGCTTTGGTCTTCCCAATCGTCATGTATGGTTGTGAGAACTGGGCGATAAAAAAGGCAGAAGACCAAAGAATTGATGCCTTTCAAAGCTGTAGTACTGGAGAAGACTTCTGAAAGTCCTTTGGACAGAAAGGAGATCAAATCAATCTTAAGGGAGATCAACCCTTTATTTTCACTGGAAGGACTGAAGCTGAAGCTCCNCCTCAGAATGCCAAGTGTCTACTTTGATTTATAAGTCTGTGTGATACTCTCCTGCTTGTGAAAGAGAAATCCTACCTTCCTGCTCCCTAGATGGCTGGAGAGGTTGGGGCTGGGAGAGGAGGGGTAGTGACTGGGACCTCTCTGAGCATCTCTGTGGGAAGTTCTGGAGCTCTGGGCTCCTCCTGAGGCAGAAGGGGTGTGGAAATGGGAAGGTCTAGGAGGAAAGAGAGATCAGATCCATATTCTTTCTCATAAGTATGTTCCAAATGGACCTCCAAATGGCTGAACTCAGAACAATTAGTTTACTATATCTCCTCCTTCAGAAAGCTCTTCTTTCACCAGGTTTACTCATCTCCAGACTCCAGGGCTATACAACCCAAGCAAACCATACTTGTTTGAGGACAGAGCATGAGAGCCAACTGCAGGACAGTTGGCTATCTTCCACTTCCACACCACT
Organism: Neotragus pygmaeus; assembly: GCA_006410875.1. NCBI lineage: Eukaryota > Metazoa > Chordata > Mammalia > Artiodactyla > Bovidae > Neotragus > Neotragus pygmaeus. The sequence goes on from SJYV01011308.1 coordinate 176,571, forward strand.
TCCACACCTGTGAGCCTAGGAATAAAGTTTATCAGCATGATTTCAAAATTAGCTCACTTAAACAAAATTAGTTCATCATCTTCATTGCCACACCACACCTGAATATACCTTCAATTCCCTAAGGGAAAGCACAAAGAAAATGAAAATGTACATTACAGCAGGGATGGGAGATCTCGCTCCTGATACCTCCAGGGTGGCATGGCCCCTGCTCCAAGGAGNTCACTTAAACAAAATTAGTTCATCATCTTCATTGCCACACCACACCTGAATATACCTTCAATTCCCTAAGGGAAAGCACAAAGAAAATGAAAATGTACATTACAGCAGGGATGGGAGATCTCGCTCCTGATACCTCCAGGGTGGCATGGCCCCTGCTCCAAGGAGCTGAGGAAGAGAGCAGCTCACCAAGCCAGGAAGAGCTTCCACACTAACCAGCTCATTTTTGGGGTCAGGGAAGGGTGGTTCTGGGCATTGTGCTCTTTGGACAAAACCAGTGTAAACAACAAGCAGAACCCCTGGAAGTTAATTTTTTTCCTTCCCATCTCATCAGCAGGGTTTCTATCCATCTCCATTTGTCTGGGATAGTCCTGGTTGTTAACTATTGTCCTTGCCTCCTGTTGATTTAATAAGTTTTACTGGTTTTAAAATTTTACTTAAAATTTTTCTTTTTACTAGCCATAGCAAAGTTATCTGGAATGGATTTGACACATCTTCACTTTATACTACTTCCAGTTTCTGCCATGATCTGTATACATGGTTAAATCTAAACGTTCATTGATGATAACCCATCTCTCTTTTCTTGGTTCTTTTCCAGATGGTGCTGTGCTTAGTTGCTCCATTGTGTCCAACTCTTTGCGAGTCCATGGACAGTAACCTCTCAGGCTCCTCTGTCCATGGGGGTTCTCCAGGCAAAAATACTGGAGTGGGTTGCCATGCCCTCTTCCAGGGGATCTTTCCAACCCAGGGATTGAACCCAGGTCTCCCACATTGCAGGCGGATTCTTTACCATCTGAGCCACCAGGGAAGCCCTGTTCTTTTCTGACAAAGCTTAAATTATTGCCTCTTATAATGACCACTTGCTCACTGACCAATGAGTGTGTGCTTGGATGGAAGTGGCTAAGGACAGCTATTTCCTCTGGTTTGCCCAGCTAGAGTGGAGAAGGCAATGGCAACCCACTCCAGTACTCTTGCCTGGAAAATCCCAAGGACGGAGGAGCCTGCAGGCTGCAGTCCATGGGGACACAAAGAGTCAGACATGACTGAGTGACTTCACTTTCACTTTTCACTCTCATGCATTGGAGTAGGAAATGGCAACCCACTCTGGTGTTCTTGCCTGGAGAATCCCAGGGATGGGGGAGCCTGGTGGCCTGCCATCTATGGAGTCGCACAGAGTCAGACACGACTGAAGCGACTTAGCAGCAGCAGCAGCAGCCCAGCTAGAGGGGGAGGTCTTGATACTGCTGCTCTTTGGTGGGCCACCTACTGTGCTGTGCCCTGAACCATGGCCTGCAAGACGCATAAAATCATCAGGTCGCCAACATGGGATCAGTGGGAAGTTTGGGAAAATACAGGTTAGAATTATGTGAAATATGAACAGGAGAAATCAGTCACACCATTGAACTTGTAAAGAGTAATCCGAATGCTCTTGCTACAGGGTTTGTCATTTGTTGTGTGGCATAAATCTACAACCACTTATTTTATTCTCTGACAACACTTTCTAATTTTCAAGTAACTGCTTTTGTTAGCATTAAGCTATATACAATTAAAGTGACTATATAATAAAAAATTAAGTACTGAATTTTCATACTTCAAGAAAGTTGAGATGAATGTATAACTTGTGTAAGATGTTAGTTGACATTAACTGTCTACCATAGCATTGTTGAGTATTGCATGAAAACCAGAGGACACAAATCTGCTGAATAAGCATCACCATCTATTTCTAAATTACTAATTAGTTTAAGAGGATTTTACTTAAATTTGGTTACTTAACAGAGGTAGTTACTAAAGGTATTTTGTATCACTTGGTGAAGCATAATATGTCAATTTAGGTAAATATAAGAACACTTTTCCTATAAGAACAGAAGTACCACATCCATTTCTTTTTCTACCGTGTATGTGTGCACACAATTATTAAAGTCAAACTCAGTTTGCAGAATAAATTCACAAGCTTTTACACAATACCAAATTTATATTGATGTAATCTGATGCATTATATAGAAAGTCAGATAAGTTAATTCTAATAATAGCTGAATTTTTTCACCTAGTTCATGAAATCAAAGTAAAGCTTTTTGTGGTTCATTTCGTCAAAGGTGAAACATCTGACATTATTGTAAATGCTATTGTAAATTCAGTTTAAAAACTAAACATTAAAAATTATTTTTGTGGTGATGAATTTAAATATCAGTGGAAAACAACATTATGTAAAAAAAAGATATTCTTTCTAAATTAAAAAAACCCTACAGAGCAGAAATGTCCTGGGAGTTAGCTGAAGTCACAAATCACTCACTAATGTGTTTTAAAATGTGACATTCTATCATTCAAGATAAAAGTTACAACATTTTCAAATATTTTTATATGTAAAGAGCAACTGATCTATAACTTTTTAGACAATGCTGATGTTGAGTCAAGAAAATATACATCAATGTGACAGTACAAGCTTCTTCTCTTTGCCGCCTATTTTCTGTTTGATTTTAGAAATGTTTGGACCATTAAAGAATTATTTCTTAATTAATTCAAAGTGTTCCACAATGGTACTAAACTTAAAAAAAATCTGTATGTTTTCTGCATTTTGGTTGCATTTTATTCACAACTGGTTATAAATGTTTTATCTAAGTATTTAATGGAGAAGCTTTAAAAAATTTTAATGTTTGAAGTTTTCATAAGTTAATATTATCAAAAAAGAATTTTGCAAATAAGACTCTGAAAGAGGCACTAAACAAATTAAACAGGAAGTGCTCAAATATATATAACATACAATTTTGAAATTTTAAAATTTTGAAACATTTTAATTCGTAAAGAAGACCATTTTGATAGAGCTACTATTTTTAGTATGATTTTTAATTGGATATATTTATTGCTAATTAGATTAGAGATATACAATCTTGCAGAAAACAAGTTGTGTTCTCTTCTGGGCTTTAATCATAGTATTGTGATTATATCACTGTACTGATTTGTGAACCATGAACTTCCAGATGTTCAAGCTGGATTTAGAAAAGGCAGAGGAAAGAGAGATCAAATTGCCAACATCTATTGGATCATTNTGGATATATTTATTGCTAATTAGATTAGAGATATACAATCTTGCATCTAAGTTTGGGGAAATATTCGAAGGAGTATGAAGATAATTGTTGAAGAAATCTTCTATGGATGGAAGCAAAAAGATAGCATCTGTGAAAATATTAGCTTTATACTATTAAAACATTTTAATAGAAAAAAACAGAATTGAGAATATCCCCCATTTAGAATATCCCCCATTTAGCAGGCTTCCTAGGTCCTCAGTGGTAAAGAATACACTGCCAATGCAGGAGGTGCAAGAGACACAGGTTTAATCCCTGGGTAGGGAGGATCCCTTGGAAATGGAAACCCGCTCCAATATTTTTAACTGGAAAATTCTATGGACAAAGGCATCTGCTGGGCTATAGTCCATGGGATCACAGAGTTGGACACGACTTACTGAGTACAAACATACCCATTTAGCAGAATTTCCTCTGAGCATCTGTAAGGAGTTTTCCTCAATTAAAAATTTTCTGGCCTACAAAGAAAAATCAGTAGAGTTATTGTGGACTGAATTCTATCACTCCAAAATGCATATGTTGAAGTGCTAACCCTAAGTACCTCAGACTGTGACTGTACTTGGAGATAAGGCCCTTAAAGAGGTAATTGAGGTAAAACAAGGTCATTAAGGTGACTCCTAATCCAACATGACTGGTTTCCTTATGAAAGATTGGGACACACACACAGAGACAAACAGAGGGAAGACCACGTGAAGACATGTGGAGAAGACAGGCATCTATCAGCCAAAGAGAGAGGCCTCAGAAGAAGCCAACCCGGCAGATACCTTGAGCTCAGACTTCTAGCCTCTAGAACTATGAGGAAATGAATTTTTATTGTATAAGCCATCTAGAGTGGCATTTTGTTGTGGCAGCCCTAGCAATCTAACATCAAAGGTATCAACATCTTTGAAATGATTAACCATGAAAAGCAATTTTAAAGATTTCAAGCAGCATTATAAAAAATAATAAAACCATACTGAAAAATCTTTATTCTTCAGAAAAATGCCAGTAACACCTTACTGAGAAATATGGCCAAGAAACTGATTGCCGTTTGTGAATATATGGCAAGAATAGTTATTTGAAATTTTAAATATTTATTTACTGTGCATATATATTCACTTTTTAGAAAAAAATATTTGCAAATAGTTTTAACAGAACTATTTAAGTTCATTTGTATAGCAAAACACTAAGCAAAAGTAAACGTTTCAAAAATTACATTTCTTTTTTTAATAGGCATTAGAATTTTATTAGTTTTTATTGGAGTATAGTTGCTTTTAAAAATTATGTATTTCTAATGCCCCTTTCATTCTCAAGCGTGTCTGGGTTTGGATGATAAATTATGTGAAAGGACTCAGAACTGTTGATCAGATATTCCACTGTAAACTGAATGTCCTTATAAATTTGCAGAAAAGAAGATCCCAGATGTACACAGAGTGGGGACCCAGTCAGTTTGTAAACGAACTAAAAAGGGAAAACTTGAACTTAAGTTTTTGTGGATCTGATATATTTCACAGCCATTACTGCACCTCTGGCCCAGAGATCTGCATCCCTCTGTGATTCCCGTGGCTTGCACTTTAGCCTTCTGTAATGTGTCTGGATTGCTGTCTTCATCTGGAGAGTCCACACACCACATGGCTCCTTATCGCATTGCTCCAGCTCTGCCAGGAAGGAAGTCACCTTCGGTATTCCCCCCAGAACTCTCTCCAAGTCCCTTCCTGCTGCTTTATTTATTTAACCAACATTTACATCGCACTCTATGAACAGGCCGGGTCCTCAGCACTCTAATAAACATCAGGTCGCTGGATTTCCGTGAGGACCCCCTGAGGTAGTCATGGTGATTATTCCCACTTTACAGGAAACCGGCACAGAGAGGCCGAGAGACTTGCCTAAGGTCAAAGGGCTGGAAAATGCTTTTCAAAGCTGCCGGCATGGCTCAGGTGTCCGTGATCTTAGCCCACACTCTGCTGCCCTTTGGCCCAACCACACCCTGAGGCCAGTCTTCATCCCAGTCCAGGCTCCAACCTTTGGATCACACTCAGACCTGAGGGGGAAAGCGAGTGGAGCGGTCAGGGGGTTGCACTCGGTGTTTTAGGAGCTGGTCCCCTGACTGCAGCACACCCCCTTTCAGGAATCTGAAGTCATCACGCTGCGCCTGACTGATCGCCCTCGGGGCAGGGAAAGGACCTCCAAGCGGGAGCCGGGGTGGTTTGGAGTAAAATGACAGGTGGCGACCCAACTGCGCTGCCCCAGGCGACCGGGCGGAGCAGTCGGTTGCCCAGAGCTGTGTTGCGGAGAACCACCAGCACCCGCTCCTGAAAGGAAAGATCGACCCCGCGCGCCGGGATGTGAAAGCGACTGCCCCTCTTCCCCCTCACCCCCGCCCTCTCGTNGTTTCCCTCCAGAGTGTTTTTGATCTCATTTATTGCATTATTCATTATATATTGACTCTTTTTTATTTCGTCTAGGTCCTTGTTAAACCTTGTCTCCAGGCTATTTATCTGTAACTCCAATTTGTTTTCAAGATTTTGGATCATTTTCTCTATCATTATTTGGAATTCTTTATCAAGTAGATTCCCTATCTCTTCCTCTTTTGTTGGTTTGGTGGGCATTTATCCTATTCCTTTACCTGCTGGGTATTTCTTTGCCTTTTCATCTTGTTTATATTGCTGTATTTGGGGTGGCCTTTCCGTATTCTGGCAGTTTGTGATTCCTTTTTGTTGTGGAGGTTCCTTGCTGTGGGTAGGTTGCACGGGTGGCTTGTCAAGGTTTCCTGGTTAGAGAAGCTTGTGTTTGTGTTCTGGTGAGTGGAGCTGGATTTCTTCTCTCTGGAGTGCAACGAAGTGTCCAGTAATGTGTTTTGAGATGTCAGTGGGTTTGGTGTGACTTTGCGCAGCCTGTATATTGAAACTCAGGGCTATGTTCCTGTGTTGCTGGAGAATTTGTGTGGTATGTCTTGCTCTGGAACTTGTTGACCCTTGGGTGATGCTTGGTTTCAGGGTAGGTATGGAGGCGTTTGATGAGCTCCTATCAATTAATGTTCCCTGGAGTCAAGAGTTCTCTGGTGTTCTCAGGATTTGGACTTAAGCCTCCTGCCTTTGCTTTTCAGTTTTATTCTTACAGTGGTCTCAAGACTTCTCCATCTCCTTTTGAAGACAATGGGATGCCTTTCTGGATGTCTGATGTCCTCTGCCAGCATTCAGAAGTTGTTTTGTTGAATTTACTCATCACTCAAAAGTTCCTTCGATGAATTTATGGGGGAGAAAATGGTCTCCCTGTGCTATTCTTCCACCATCTCAGGACTGCCTTCCATCTTCGTTACATATTCATCCATTGACAGACACTTAGGCCATTCACTTATCTTGACTATTGTGAATAGTGCTGCAATGAACATGGAAATACAGATATCTTTTTGAAGGTCTGTTTTTGTTTTCTTTGGTTATATACCCAGAAGTGAAATCACTGGGTTGTATGGTAGTTCTATTTTTAATACCTTGAGAACCTCCATATTGTTTTCTATACTCCCACCAAGTATGCACAAATGTTCCCTTTTCTCTACATCCTCTCCAACGTTTGTTATCACTTCCAGTTTTGATGATTCCATTATAACCAGTGTGAAGTAATATCTCATTGTGATTTTGAATTGCATTTCCTTGACAATAAGTGATATAGAGCATCTCTTCATGTACCTGTTGGCCATCCATATGTCTTCTTTGGAAAAATGTCTTTCCAGTTCCTCTGCTCATTTTTAATCATTTGTTTTGTTATTGTTACAAGTTATATATATTGGATATTAACCCTTTATTAGATAAATGATTTGAAAATATTTTCTCTCATTTGTAAAGTTGTTTTTTTATTTTATTGATGAGTTATTTTTCTATACAGAAGGATTTTAGTTTGACACAGTCCCACTTGTTTATTTTTGCTTTTGTTGCTTGTGCTTTTATATCATATTCAGATTAGTTGTTGACTGCACTAATGTTAAGGAGATTTTTGCCATATTTTTTTCCAAGGATTTTTATGATTTCAGATCTTATCCTTAAGTCTAACAATTTCAAGTTATTTTTGTGAGTGCTGCAAGATAGGAATCTAGTTGCACTTTTCTGCATACAATTATCCAATTTTTTCAACACTATTTATTGAAGTCTATCCTCACCAGAAGGTCTCTGTCATAAATTAATTTGTGCATGAGTTATATACCAGTTTGTGTTCTGATCCATTCGTTCATGTGTCTATTTTAAAGGCAATACCATATTATTTTTGATTATTTTAGTTTTCTATTATAGTATGAAATCAGGATGTGTGATGCCTTCGACTTTGTGTCTCTTTCTCAGGATTGTATTGGATATTCAGGGTCTTCATGGCACCATAAAATTTAGAACCTTTTTAAAAAATATATATTTCTGTGAAAAGTACTACTGAGATTTTGATAGTTTTCCTTGACACTATAGATGGCTTTGGGTATCATGAACATTTTAACAACACAGTATTCATTCATCTGATCCATGAACATTTTTTCACTTATTTCTGTCTTCTTCATTTCTTTTATCAAAGTCTCATAGTTTTTAGCATACAGATCTTCAGCTTCTTTGTCAAACTTATTTCTCAGTATTTTACTGTTTTTAATGCTGCTGTGAATGTGATAATTTTATTTATTTTTCAGGTGTTCTGTTATTACTATATGGAAATGCAACTGATCTCTGTGTGTTGATTTCTACAACTTCACTGAATTTGTTGATTGTTCTAAAATGTTTTTTGTGAAGTCTAGGATTTTCTCTATAGAAGATGATGTCATCAGTAAGCAAAGACTGTTTTTCTTCCATTACAATTCACATGCCGTTTATTTCTTTGTATTGCCTGACTGCTCTGGCTAGGACTTCCAATAACATGTTGAATAGGAACAGTGTGAGTGGTCACTCTTGACTTCTTGATCATGGAGAAAATTTTTCAACCTTTAATCATTGAATTTAAGATTAGCCGTAGACATGTCAGATATGAACTTTATTGTGCTGAAGAATCTTCTTTCTATATTCCAATTTATTAACCATTTTTATCATGAAAGAATGCTGTATTCTGTCATACTTTTACAGTATCTATTGACAATTATATGATTTGATTTTTTATGTCATTAATTTAGTGTTATCACTTCTATTGCTGGGATTTCTTTGGAAGGAATGATGCTAAAGCTGAACTCCAGTACTTTGGCCACCTCATGCGAAGAGTTGACTCATTGGAAAAGACTCTGATGCTGGNAGGAAGGGTGGGGGAGCCCAGTGAGGAAATCCCCATCCCTGTTCCCAGAAGGAGACAAGTAACAGCGTGTTGGAGGTGTCAGTGATTTACATCTCCTGCCCTTCACAATTCTCCCAGCTACCTGCACTCTTCATCCACACCCACAGACTGGGTGATCCAGTGCTTGGCAGTTCCCACCCCCCGCCCCGGCCCCCTTAAAACCTCAGTAGGGGCGTCCTGTGTTGGCTTGAGCTGTCAAGGTCAGAATCCAAAGGTGGATTTTTGGCTGGAGAGAGCGGCCTGTCCTGGGTCCTGCCCTGGGAAAATCACCAGGGACGTGAAGACCTTCTCAGCTGCAGGGCTCCTGGGCTCCTAAGGCTGCTTGGTGCTGGCTGCTGGGGTTCCCTTCTAACCAGTCCATATGGGCCACCACAGACTACCTGGAGGCAGCTGCCACCATTTCCAGCAACAAGAAACAGGTGGTCATGCCCTGGCTAGAAAGAAAGAAAGAGAAGTTGCTCAGTCATGTTCAATTCTTTGCAATCCTATGGACTGTAGCCTACCAGGCTCCTCTGTCCATGGAATTTCCCAAGCAAGAGTACTGGAGTGGGTTGCCATTTCCTTCTCCAGGGGATCTTCCCGACCCAGGGATCAAACCTGTGTCTCCCGCACTGTAGGCAGACGCTTTACTATCTGAGCCACCAGGGAAGGTGTTCTTTAANGGCGTCCTGTGTTGGCTTGAGCTGTCAAGGTCAGAATCCAAAGGTGGATTTTTGGCTGGAGAGAGCGGCCTGTCCTGGGTCCTGCCCTGGGAAAATCACCAGGGACGTGAAGACCTTCTCAGCTGCAGGGCTCCTGGGCTCCTAAGGCTGCTTGGTGCTGGCTGCTGGGGTTCCCTTCTAACCAGTCCATATGGGCCACCACAGACTACCTGGAGGCAGCTGCCACCATTTCCAGCAACAAGAAACAGGTGGTCATGCCCTGGCTAGAAAGAAAGAAAGAGAAGTTGCTCAGTCATGTTCAATTCTTTGCAATCCTATGGACTGTAGCCTACCAGGCTCCTCTGTCCATGGAATTTCCCAAGCAAGAGTACTGGAGTGGGTTGCCATTTCCTTCTCCAGGGGATCTTCCCGACCCAGGGATCAAACCCGGGTCTCCCGCACTGTAGGCAGACGCTTTACTATCTGAGCCACCAGGGAAGGTGTTCTTTAATAACCTGGCTAGAAGCTCTGAGAACCCAGATGGAAGGCAGGAAGTCTATTGAACCAGGCGCTCAGACCTTGCCCATTATTCCTGCCCATGGATGCTCACCTGCCCCACTCTTGTTCTGTTGTCTCTAGTTGCTCATTCCATCACCAGTTTTTTGTTTTTTTAAATCGGTATCAGTGTTATCATTTGGATCTGACAAGTGACTGTTCCAATCAGCTGCAGTGTCTCACAAAACATGCTCTGAAGAACACCAGTGGTTTGCAAACTGATAATAAACAGAACACATTTGGGGAAATGTATCCTATATTCATACTATGTGTAGGCCACAGATTTGATTCTACATTTCTAGTAGCCAGTAAAAAATAGAAAAAGAAATTAGTTACACAATATATAATGTCTGCAAGATCAGAACAAACCAACAAGACAAGCCCAACTATTTTAGATTCTAAGAACAAAAACAGATTTCTCCCCAGGATTTTCATAAAGAGAACACTGTATAACGGGAAGATGAGCATCCTCCCAGTAAACACAAGGCCTATTTTATAGACAGTTCCCTCTTATAGCATCCCTCAAAAGAAGGGGAGGGCCTAAGTCGAAAATGCAGTCAATCAGAGCCAACCAATAGCAAGCCTATAACATAAGAGCCAAACCTGGCCTTTCTGTGGGGCTCTCTGGATATGGGCTGTCCAAAACAGTAGCTATGAGTCACAGGTGACTACTCAGCACTTGAAACATGGCTCATCCAAACTGAGATATATATTTAAGCTGAAATACACACCAGCTTTGGAAGACTCATAAAGGAAAAAAAAAGTAAAATATCCAAGTAGCTTTTATATAATTGATATAAATGAGTAGTCCCATGATAAAATGATGTTATAGATCAATTAGATTAATTAAAATATTATTAAATTAACTTTACCTGTTTCTTAGAGTTATATGGGGGGCTCCCAATATATTTCTATTGAACAGAAGCAATATTACTTAGACTATATTCTATATATATTAAATATATAAAAATATATAATATGATATAATTACATATCATATATATGCAGCATTTCCACAACATATTCAGCCAAAGAACTTTTTTCATCCTGAACACAACACTCACTGACACAACTCTGAAGGGCATTTGAGGGAACACTGACCGAATCAATAATCCTCACAGGACTACCTGGGTCCTCAAGTCTCCTGTGTGGCTTGTAGTTTAACTCTGAAATCTCTTCTCTTGCTATTTCCTCCAACTAATATCTAAACCAATATTTTCATCAGATTTCAAATCTTTATCCCAGACTTAATGAATCAAATCCTTTGAGACTATCCTCAGGTAACTTTATATCAGGTAACTTTTACTGCCTCAAATATAGTGGCTTATAATAGTGACCGTTTTACATGCTACACCATGGATGAACTTTGCAGAGTGAAATAAGCCCATCACAAAAAAGACAAATACTGTATGATTTCCCTTACAGGAGGTATCTAGATTAGTCAAAAGCATGGACACAGAAAGTAGACTGTGGTTAGAGGGGACTGTGGGGAGGGGGAGATGGGGAGTTTTTTTTAGTTGGTATGGAGTTTCAGCTTGGGAAGATGAACATGCTCTAGACAGCTATTGTGCAACAATGTGATTATAGTAAACACTACTGAACTGTACACTTAGAAATGGTTAAGAGGGTGAATATTATAGCACATGTTTTCTACCACAATTCAAAAACTTTAAATTAAAAAAAACAACAACCCAGCAACAATCAATTTAGTCCTCAATTCTATGAGTCAACTATTCGGGCTAGGATGGGCTGGGTATTCCTTCTACTGGTCTTGGCTGGGCTGACATATGCCTCTATGGTCAGCTGACAGTCAGCAGCCTGGCGCATTGTTAGGGCTCCCTGGCTATCAGCTAGGGCCAGGAAAGGGACAGGCCACATGTTTCTTGTCTTCCCTCAGGCTAGCCCTGCTCACATGGCCGTCTCAGCATTCTAAGATTGAGAGAGCGAAAACCACATGGCCTCTTCAAAACTAGACCAGGAACTCACACAGTATTATCCCCCCAACTGCTCTCTATCAATCAAAGCAAAGAGCAAGGCCAAATCAAATCCTGGTGCAAAGAACTATAAACCAGCGTGGCTACTTTTACAATGGTCCACACTTGTTCTGTAGTCCCATTTTCCAGAATAATACATTATTATCTGCTTCTTATGGTTTATATGTACAGAAGCACACTATTTTGTATTTCACTTTTTTCACTTTCTCAGACATATCATCTGTAGATTAGAGCTATTTAATTTTTTTAGTGGTGAATTTTTGCATTATCACTTTGTTAAGCTTCCCTTGCCCCCATCTTTCCATAACCTCAGTACTAAATGCAGGATATTCTCAGGATGATTTTATCCAAATACATTTTATTGATTCCCTCTATCTACCTCTGTCCCTTCCCTTTGGAATCCTTAACTCCAGATGCAGAGCTGCCCACTTCTCAAGCTGGGCTCCCTTTATTTGGCTCTAATAGTTGGACCCAATTAAATCCAGACCAATTTGTCTTACAGAATTCAATTCACCAGATCATAATTTCCCACTTATTTACCTATCTGTACCAGTGACAGTGAGCCCTATGTCTTGTTTACTTATATAACCGAGCATCCTTATGGTACCTGGCACAATGTAGGCATTCGTTAGGTCATCATTAAATAAATAAATGAACATTAATGAATAGTTTGATACAGGTACAGGCCGATGATTTTCATACAGTATCTCTCTACAAGGTTATAAGGGCTGGGAACTGCACCTCCTCCCTCTATTTCTTCCAACCTGTGACTAACATTTTACTAGAAGAATGCTTTCTTTTAATACCTATTACCTGGCTTCCCATATGCTCATTCCTATGGCAACACTCTCAGATTTCTGTGTACACATCTATGAGTACCACCTGTTAGATTCTGTCTCTCTACCAGAGTATTTCTTCTTTGGATGTACTTTAAGTGATGGGAATTCTCTGGAAACAAGTATCCTTACACTCCTTATTCCTTCTTGTACACTTGGAAAGCAAGATTGTGTAATTGTGGATACAGTGATTTATATATGCAAATTAGGTCAAATTTATTAATAATACACTGAAGGTGAAGTCGCTCAGTCGTGTCCCACTCTTTGTGACCCCGTGGACTGTAACCTACTAGGCTTCTCCGTCCATGGGATTCTCCAGGCAAGAATACTGGAGTGGATTGCCATTTCCTTCTCCAGGGGATCTTCCTGACCCAGGGATCAAACCCGGGTCTCCCGAATTGTAGGCAGACGCTTTAACCTCTGAGCCACCAGGGAAGCCCAATAATACACTAGATCTAGATATTATTGACTTTTCTATGTTCTGTGAAAGTGGAGAGATACTTTGACAGCTCACAGTGTGATTGTGAACTGTCAATTTCTCCTTTCAGTTTTCTCAGTTTATATATGATAGAGATTTTCAATTTTGATATCATTTGTTGGATCAATTATTATAATAATTGATCTAATATTTATTATTATACTAATTAATATTATATAATAATTCATAATTATTATAAAATGTCCTTCTTTATTCTCAAAGACTACTTATTATCTTAAACTCTACTCTTTCTGATATCAATATAGTTACACCAATTTCCTTTGGCTACTGTTTAGGTTGTATACTNGCATTCTGTATCAAACATAGACTGGTGATTCGTTTCTTACATAATAGTATATATTCTTCAATGCCATTCTCCCAGATCATCCCGCCCTCTCCTACTCCCTCTGAGGCCAAAAGTCCATTGTCTATGTCTGTGTCCTTTTGTTGTCTCACATACAGGGTCATCATTACTATCTTCCTAAATTCCGTATATATGTGTCAGTAAGCAGCATACTTTTAAATAGCTTTAAAACAAGAAAATAAATGAGCAATCTTTGACTTATGCCTAGAGTATTTAACCCATTTACATTCACTGTGATTACTGATATAGTTAAGGTTTGCATGTGGCTTGCTAAGTCGCTTCAGTCATGTCCAACTCTTTGTAACCCTATGGACTGTAGCCTGCCAGGATTCTCTGTCCATGGGATTCTCCATGCAAGAATACCAGAGTAGGTTGCCATGCCCTTCTCCAGGGGATCTTCCCCACCCAGGGATCAAACACATGTGTCTTAGGTGTCCTGCATTGGCAGGTGGGTTCTTTACCACTAGCGCCACCAGGGAAGCCCCATAGTTATCAGTTCAGTTCAGTTCAATCGCTCAGTTGTGTCCGACTCTTTGCGACCCCATGAATCGCAGCACGCCAGGCCTCCCTGTCCATCACTAACTCCCGGAGTTCACTCAGACTCATGTCCATCGAGTCAGTGACACCATCCAGCCATCTCATCCTCTGTCGTCCCCTTCTCCTCCTGCCCTCAATCCCTCCCAGCATCAGAGTCTTTTCCAGTGAGTCAACTCTTCGCACGAGGTGGCCAAAGTACTGGAGTTTCAGCTTTAGCATCATTCCTTCCAAAGAAATCCCAGGGCTGATCTCCTTCAGAATGGACT
>SJYV01011308.1:197024-212678 GCA_006410875.1 Neotragus pygmaeus
TTCAGGATGGGGGACACATGTACATTCATGGCTGATTCACGTGAATGTCAGGCAAAAACCACCACACTATTGTAAAGTAATTAAAATTAATTAATTTTTTAAAAAGACACTTGTTCCTTGAAAGAAAAGCTATGACAAATCTAGACAACATTTTAAAAAATAGAAACATTACTTTGCCAATAAAGGTCCATAGAGTCAAAGCTATGTTTTTTTCCAGTAGTCATGTATGGATGTGAGAGTTGAAACGTAAAGAAGGCTGAGTGCTGAAGAATCGATGTTTTGGAACTGCAGCATTCTGAGAAGACTCTTGAGAGTCTCTTGGACTGCAGGCAGATCAAACTAGTCAACCCTAAAGGAAATCAACCCTGAATATTTATTGGAAGGACTGATGGTGAAGCTGAANAAGAATCGATGTTTTGGAACTGCAGCATTCTGAGAAGACTCTTGAGAGTCTCTTGGACTGCAGGCAGATCAAACTAGTCAACCCTAAAGGAAATCAACCCTGAATATTTATTGGAAGGACTGATGGTGAAGCTGAAGCTCCAATACTTTGGCCACTTGATGCAAAAAGCCACTTGTTGGAAAAGATTCTGATGTTGAGAAAGGCTGAAGGTGGGAGGAGAAGGGGATGAAGAGAACAAGTTGGTTGAATGGCATCACTGACTCAATGGACATGAGTTTGCACAAGCTCTGGGAGATGGTGAAGGACAGGGAACCCTGGTGTGCAGCAGTCCATGGGGTCGCAGAGTCAAACACGACTGAGTGATTGAACAACAACAACAAAAGGCAAAGATGAGTCAGATAACTTGACCCTGGAAGTATAGGCAGTTCATGAAGTTATCATGGCAGAATCTATACTTGAAGCCAGGATTCTAGACTCCTACTGGATGGTTCATTTTTGCCCTTAGTGAAATTACTCCTCAGGCAGATAGCTACAGGTATTAAATAGACATGCACTATTATCCTTTCTGTTTCCATTTCCAAATGGGTAAAATGGGAGTAATGGAGTAAGTATAGTACTGACCACGTGGGGTTTTAGTGAGAGTCAATGAGTGAATTTAATTATTAATAATTCACTCAGAACACTGCTTGGAACACAGCACATGCTGAGTAAGCATTAGTAATTGTTAATATTAGCATGTAAGGGAACTAGAGTACATTTAAATCAGAGTTTTCCAGTTTCAAGTTTTCATTTTAGCAAAAATCATTGATTGATAAGGTTTAAAAATCCCTCTCAATGAAACAGAGATACCGCTAAGAGATACCACCAGCCCTGAATTGCCTATAAATTATAGGTTTGCTGTAATACACAAGAATCTCATTCAGATCCTCCCCTTCCCTTAAACAGAAAAGTTATTTGGAAATATGTGATTTCTTAAGCAATCTGCAACTCTCCATGGAGCTTTCTCAGTGAGAGTTTCCCACTCTATTCCTCTGGGAAGTAAGTTCTGCCCACCAGCTGACCTACTACTTAACCAACTAGGCCAAGTACCTGCCAGGTCTGGGACACTTCAAGCCTGGCCTCACCTCTACCTTTATACTCATCTGATCGATGCCTTTGCTGGAATGTGGGAAATGAGATCACACCATCAAAAGAAAGGATGTGAATTTCTACCAAGCTCGTTGACCTAAAAGACATGTAAATGATGAAAGGACTGTGAGTTAAAATCTTTTTACCTTCAAGAACAGGTTGAACAAAACCTTCCACAGCAGCCCCCAAGCAGAAATTCTAAACAGGCCAACAAGAAGCACATAGATTCTTAATATTTCCAGTACAGTGATGACTCTAACATAAGGGAAATCGTTGGCTCATAGGAAGTGGTTGTCAATTGAAACACAGCTCCACCACAAAGGAAAATTTAGGAAAGTCCATATTCCTGTGGATTCAGATGGAAACAATCTTCCACTTAGAATCCATCAAAAGCTGACGTTGATGAAGCACTGTGTCCTTAGTCATGGACTTCACTCCAAGGGGAGTAATTAGAACAGTAGAGACACTGAAACATAGCAACTTGGGGTCACCTACTCCCACCACTCTCACAATTTAGGAAATAAAGATGAGAATAAAGACAATCAGCACGAGAGGCAGTGTGAGACTCCTGGCTTCCCAGTTACTCCAACAGCTGATGTTGAAATGATCAGTCAATTTTTCTTTTCATTTGTTCTGATGCAGCACTTTGCTTCTTTTCCCTGAGTAATAGACAAATGAACATTCTCCTGGCTCTTGGCAACTGGGGCTTTGGAACTGCTCCATTAATTTTTCAAGATGACTTTCTACTTTGATTTTACTACAAGGTGTTGGGACCACCAAGGTCTTACCCTGCTTTCTTGGGGTTTCTCTTAGTTTTGCTGCCATGGTATCTACACCTGAGAACCACTCAGACTTTTCTATTGGTTGGGTCACCAAATTCTGGCTCCACTACAAGTGTGATGAGTTGGACTTTGGAAGCATCTTGGCTTTTGTGGGAGCATTCCTTAGAATAATCATCTCTTCACTGTCCTGATGCAAGTGAACTATGTTCCGTATCATTTTGACTGAAAAGCACACAATCAGTCACTTATAAAAGATCACTGAGGCCATATAGAAAGCATAAATCCCTTCAATCTCAATTGGAGATGAAGGATCTGGAGACTCCATTCCGGTGAGGATGCTAAAGAATGAAGGATGGGAGAGATTAATGTAATTCAAAAAATAGTAATGCAAGTCAGCTTAGAGTTGAAATTTATAGAATGTCTTCTATTCATGTACAGGAAATGTGTGAACCTTTTGAATGGAAGGCTGAGTAGATCAACAAGCCCAGGCTGATAGTCACCACTTCTGTAGTTGCTGGCATCCTCACCAGCCAGTCAGCCTATAAGATTCCCCCTCCTGTCCCAGTGAGCAATAACATGTCCCATAACTTCTCTGGGTATCAGTTATGCAGGAGACACTCATTTTGGGAGAGCTACTCTGGAGAGATCAGCTGTCTCTACAAATGCCCAACTGGAAGCAACACCAACCTCAGTGTGATGAGTCCCTGCACAGACCAAAATACAGCCCAGGGATGTTATCAATTACATGGCAATACAGGGACAAAGGGATCATAAATTTAGTGCAAGATTAACAACCAGTACATTTTTCATCAAAGAAAATGAAGTCCATTACTCACTTTTTCATAAATTATAAAATGTTTCTCCTACCTTTCCCCTCTTTCTGTTCCCTTTCTGCTTTGCCTATTTTCTGCTATTCTAATTCTTGGACACATATGCTGTACAGACTTTCAGTCATTCACCAATGAATCATACCAGAAAAATTATGAAAAAAAAAAAACCTTTAGTACTTCTATTTCTGGTGGGAAAGGTACATCTAAAGCCTGTGTATATGTGTGTGCCAATTGCTCAGTCATTTCTGGCTCTTGGTTTACGTGGTCTGTAGCCTGAAAGGCTCCTCTGTCCTTGGAATTCTCCAGGCAAGAATACTGGGATGGGTAGCCATTACCTTCGCCAGGGTTTGAACCTGGGTCTCCTGCATTACAGGCAGATTCTTTACAATCCAAGCTACTAGGGAAGTCCAATAGCTTTTGGGCACTTATTTTCTGGGAGTGCTTGCTAAGTAGCTTCAGTCGTGTTTGACTCTTTGCGACCTTATGGACTGTAGCTCATCAGGCTCCTCTGTCCATGGAATACTGGAGTGGGTTGCCATGCCCTCCTCCAGGAGATCTTCTCAATCTGGGGATTAAACCCATATCTCTTATGTGTCCTGCATTGGCAGGAGTGTTCTTTACCACTAGTGCCACCTGGGAAGCCCTTAGTGGGAAATTAAGCTGTTATAATGAATTAACTAGTTCTTATTTACTAAAAATTCACCAACGAATTACCCTGTACTGACAATTTTATCAGATAAGAGACAAGAAAACAGCCAGTGCTTTTTTAATAAAAGAAAATGAAGCACAATTACTCATTTTTTTCATAAATTATAGAATGTTTCTTCCACCTTTCCCCTCTTTCTGTTCCCTTTCTGCTTTGCTTATTTTGTACCATTCCAGTTCTTACACATGTACAGAATTTCAGCCATTCACCATTCAGCAATGAATCATACCAGAAAAATTACTAAAAAAACCCAACCAAACAAAAAACCTTTAGTGGGGGGTCCAGCTACAGCAGCCAATATGAGTGCTTATCTAGCCTCCTGGCCAAATAACCATGAGTGTCCACTAGTAGCCTCAATCACTAGTTAAATGAACCAAGTCCTTTTGTCGTATATTTTTAGTGTGAAGGGTATATATAAAATTGTGTGTGTGTGTGTGTGTGTGTGTGTGTGTATGAATTGCTCAGTTGTGTCTAACTCTTTGCTACCCCATGAACTATGGCCCACAAGTTTCCTCTGTCCTTGCAATTCTCCAGGCAAGAATGCTGGGGTGGGTAGCCATTTCCTTCTCCAGGGGATTTTTCTGATCCAGGGATCAAACCCAGGTATCCTGCATTGTGGGCAGTTTCTTTACTGTCTTGAGTCACCAGGGAAGCCCCAAAGCCTGTATATTGGTATGTTATTGTCCTTCCAGTAGTTCTTGAGGNCCTAAATCAAATCCCTTATGATTATACAGTGGAAGTGAGAAATAGATTTAAGGGCCTAGATCTGATGAATAGAGTGCCTGATGAACTATGGAATGAGGTTCGTGACATTTTATGGGAGACAAGGATCAAGACCATCCCCATGGAAAAGAAAAGAGTTACGTTATTTATTTGATTTCTCTCCTGTTTCTTGAGGTACATTTGTACTGCTATGAAACTTCCCCTTAGCATTGCTTTTACTGAATCCCATCAGTTTGGGTGGTTATATCTTCATTTTCATTCTTTTCTATGCATATTTTTATTTCTTTTTTTATTTCTTCTGTGATTTGTTGGGTAGTCAGAAGTGTGTTGTTTAGCTTCCAAGTGTTTGTATTTTTAACAGTTTGTTTCCTGTAGTTGACATCTAGTCTTATTGCATGTGATCAGAAAAGATGCTTGAGATGATTTCAATTTTTTTGAATTTACCAAGGCTAGATTTATGCCCCAGGATGTGATCTATCCTGGAGAAGGTTCCGTGTGCACTTGAGAAAAAGGTGAAATTCATTGTTTTAGGGTGAAATGTCCTATAGATATCAATTAGGTCTAACTGGTCCATTGTATCATTTAAAGTTTGTGTTTCCTTGCTAATTTTCTGTTTAGTTGATTTATGCATAGGTGTGAGTGAGGTATTAAAGTCTCCCACTATTATTGTGTTACTGTTAATTTCCCCTTTCATACTTACTAGCATTTGCCTTACATATTGTAGTGCTCCTATGTTGGGTGCATATATATTTATAATTGTTATATCTTCTTCTTGGCTTGATCCTTTGATCATTTTGTAGTGTCCTTCTGTGTCTCTTTCCACAGCCTTTATTTCAAAGTCTATTTTATCTGGTGTGAGTATTGCTATTCCTGCTTTCTTTTGGTTTCCATTTGCATGAAATATCTTTTTCTAGCCCTTCACTTTCAGTCTATATGTATCCTTAGGTTTGAGGTGGGTCTCTTGTATACAGCATATATAAGTAAAGTTAAGTTTCTCAGTCGTGTCTGACTCTTTGTGACCCCATGGACTGTAACCTACCAGGCTCCTCTGTCCATGGGATTCTCCAGGCAAGAGTACTGTAGTGGGTTGCCATTTCCTTCTCCAGGGGATCTTCCCAACCCAGGCATCGAACCCGGGTCTCCAACATTGCAGACAGACACTTTACCATCTGAGCCACCAGGGAAGCCCCAGACATCATATATAGTGGTCTTGCTTTTTTGTGTGTGTGTGATGAAGAATGTTAATTTTTATTTTATTTTTTAAATTTATTATTATTTTTTTTTATTTTATTTTATCCATTCAGCCAGTCTTTGTCTTTTGTTTGGGGCATTCAATCCTTTTACATTTTAGGTAGTTATTGATAAATATGATCCCGTTGCCATTTACTTTGTTGTTTTGGGTTCGAGTTTATACCCCCTTTCTGTGTTTCCTGTCTAGAGAAGATCGTTTAGCATTTGTTGAAGGGCTGGTTTGGTGGTGCTGAATTCTCTGAGCTTTTTCTCGTCTGTAAAGCTTTTGATTTCTCCTTCATATTTGAATGAGATCCTTGCTGGGTACAGTAATCTGGGTTGTAGGTTTTTCTCTTTCATCACTTTAAGTATGTCTTGCCTTTCCCTTCTGGCCTGAAGAGTTTCCATTGAAAGATCAGCTGTTATCCTTATGGGAATCCCCTTTGTGTGTTATTTGTTGTTTTTCCCTTGCTGCTTTTAATATTTGTTCTTTGTGTTTGATCTTTGTTAATTTGGTTAATATGTGTCTTGGGATGTTTCAATTTGGGTTTATTCTCTTTGGGAAACTCTGAGTTTCTTGGACTTGGGTGGCTATTTCCTTCCCCATCTTAGGGAAGTTTTCAACTATTATCTCCTCAAGTATTTTCTCAAGGCCTTTCTTTTTGTCTTAAGTGACTCATGATTCGAATGTTGGGGCTTTTAACATTGTCCCACAGGTCTCTGAGGTTGTCCTCATTTCTTTTAATTCTTTTTTCTTCTCTGCTTCATTTATTTCCACCATTCTGTCTTCCACCTCACTTATCCCGTCTTCTGCCTCAGTTATTCTACTGTTGGTTCCCTCCAGAGTGCTTTTGATTTAAGTTATTGCAGTATTCATTAAGACTTACTCTTTTTTATTTCATCTAGGTCCTTGTTAAACTATTCTTGCATCTTCTCAATCCTTGTCTCCAGACTGTTTATGTGTAACTCCATTTTGTTTTCCAGATTTTGGGTCATTTTTACTATCACTATTCTGAATTCTTTTTCAGGTAGACTCCCTATCTCCTCCTCTTCTGTTTGGTTTGGTGGGCTTTTATCATGTTCCTTTGCCTGTTGAATATTTCTCTGCCTTTTCATCTTGTTTAGGTTGCTGTGTTTGGGGTAGCATTTCTGTATGCTGGGAGTTTGTGGTTCCTCTTTATCATGGAGGGTCCTCCCTGTGAGTGGAGTTGAATAAGTGGCTTGTCAAGGTTTCCTGGTTAAGGAAGCTTGCGTTGGTGTTCTGGTGGGTGGAGCTGGATCTTTTCTCTCTGGAGTGCAATGAAGTGTCCAGTAGTTAGTTTTGAGGTGTCTATGGGTTTGGTGTATTTTTGTGCTCAGGTTTATCTTCCTGTGTTTTTGGAGAACTAGCTTTAAATGTCTTTCTCTGGAACTTGTTGGCTCTTGGTTAGTGCTTGGTTTCAGTATAGGTATGGAGGCTTCTGGATGAGCTCTTATTGAATAATGTTCCCTGGAGTCAGGAGTTTTCTGGTGTTCTCAAGTTTTGGATTTAAGTCTCCTGCCTCTAGCTTATTCTTACAGCAGTCTCAAGACTTCTCCATCCATATAGCACTGATGATTAAACATCTAGGTTTTTGGTGAAAAGATTCTCCACAGTGAGGGACACCCCACGAGGTTCACAGAGTTACATGGAGAAGAGAAGAGGGAGGAGGTGACCAGAAGGAGAAGAGGGGGAATTAAAAGAAGAGAGAGAAATCTAGCCAGTAATCAATTCCCTATTTGCTCTCCACAATCTGGAACACTCATAGAGTTTCACAGAGTTCCATAGAGAAGAGAAGAGAGAGGAAGGAGATGGAGGAGGAGAGGAGAGGGAATCAAAAGGAGAGAGAGAGAGAGAGAGAGACCAATCTAGCCTGTTATCAGTTCCCTAAGTGTTCTTCACAGCCTGGATCACCCAAAGAGATTCACAGAGTTAAGTAGAGATTAGAAGGGGGAGGGAGGAGATAGAGGTGACCTGGGGGAGAAAAAGGAAAGTCAAAAGGGGAGAGAGAAATCAAGCCAGTAGTCACACTCCTAAGTAAAAATGGGTACTGAAAACTGGAATCTTAAAGGTACAGAATTGATAACAAATACCAAAAAGCAAAGATTAAAAATCTACAGTAGAGGTTAGACTCTCAAAAATATAATATCAAAAAAAATCACAAAAGTTATTTAAAAAATATGAAATTTGCTTTTAAAATAGGGTGTGTTTTTTGCAAGGTAATAGTAAGTTTTAAAAATAAGAATTAAAGGAGTGATAAAGAACTTAAATTTTTTTTTAAATTTAAATTAAAATATAATAATAGTAAAATATATCTAGAAATTTCTCTGGAGCTGTTGAGGGCAGTGGGGTCAGTTCAGTTTCATACAGTTCCTTGTTCCAGCTTATACTTCTTCTCAACGTCTATAGGTCCCATCCAATGTAGCCAGTGCTAACTACAGGGTTTTAATCTGTTGCACCTGTCACTTCCAAAATGGTTCCTTCTTTGTTTATTTTGGCTTCCTCTGCAAGTTTCTTCAGTATCTAACTTCCGCCCTGACACAAGGTGGTGAAGATGGTCATTTATTAGGCTCACTTTTTCAATTGTGCGGCAGGTGGGGAGGAGCACCACAAACAAATATCACTGGCATGTGTGGGGAGTGTTTGCAGTGTCTGGGCCACACTGGGTTTTCCCCCATCCACCGTGTGTGTGCTCTCCCAGTCTACACTTCTCAGCTTCCAAGTTGCTCTGCAAGGGAACTGTCAAAGGCGGGCCCTGGGCTCTATGCACTTCCCAAGTCTAAGCCACTCAGGTTCAGGTTCTCAGGTACTCCACAAAGATACAGACTTGGTTGGGCCTGCGTTTTGTGCCCTTCCCAGGTCCGAGCAGCTCAGGCGACCAGGTACTTGGTGAGCTCAGTCTCCCCAGGTGGGGTCGGGCGTCTCATCACCTCCTCTGTCCCAGCCGCTCGTTTCTTGGGTGTGAGGCGGGAGCACTGTCTCAGGTGTGCCGTGTGTCTCCTCTGGGGAGCTGATCTCTGGTTGTGGCCCTCCTGGTGGATGTCAACCATCCAGGATCCCAGGAAGACTTGGCTAGCAACTGGGAGCCTGCTCTCAGTTTGGTAGAGGACGCCATCTCTGGGGTGGAGAGGGCCCCTTTCCAGCTCTGGCTGTCACCCACCTGCCTGCCTCCCTGCCTCCAGTGGGGGATGGGCCAGTCCACTGCCAGCTGCCTCTCCTCTGGTATTCGGTCAATCCTTTGTTCTGTGAGCGGGCCTGCAGAGCTTTAGGTTAGAGCCTTTGGCCGGAAAGTTCTTTCCTCCTTTTTTTTTTTCCCCCTCTTTCTGGCTATCCCACAGTTTAGGTTGCTATCGCACGTTAGCTCCCTCAGATTTCCCTCAGGGCATTCAAGCCTGGTCCTTACCCTAAGCAATACAGCCTGCACCTCCCTGTTCAGCCCCCACTTGCTGGTGGCAGATGCGAGCGTCTGGGCTACTTCTCTGCTGGCTCGTAACCTGTGGGTTTTGTTTATTTGTTTTTTCCTCCCAATTATGTTGCCCTTTGAGATTCCAAAACTCCCCACAGACCTGGCGGTGAGAGGGTTTCCTGGTGTTTGGAAACTTCTTCTCTTTTAAGACTCCCTTCCCAAGATGGCTCTCCATCCCTAACTCTTTTGTCTCCCTTTTTAAAAAATATATTTTGTCCTACCTCCTTTTGAAGACAATGGGCTGCCTTTCTGGGTGCCTGGTGTCCTCTGCCAGTGTCAGAAGTTGTTTTGTGGTATTTGCTCAGTGTTCAAATGATCTTTTGATGAATTTGTGGGGGAGAAAGTGGTCTCCCCATCCTCTGCCATCTTCTCAATATCTTTTTTATAACCTAGGAAACTGCAAACCATCTTAATTACTTGAATCAGAGAGCAGAAAGCAGAGAACACTGAAGATTAGACATAGCAGAGGTTAGGAAATCAGAGGAGTATTTACTGTATTTTAATTGAGTTCTACTTTGTGGGAAAATGAAACAAAACAAGCAAGAAAATCTTGGTATCTTTAAATTTCTAATTTGGTTAGTTACATCTAGGAGAAGTAAGGCTATGGACTATTGCAAACATCAGTAGTGGCAGTATCTAGAATGTAGCTACTAGAATTTGAGTTACGATGTGTGTGTGCACGCTTAGCCAATTCAGTCATGTTCCACTCTTTGAGACCATATGGACTGTAGCCCATCAGGCTCCTCTGTCCATGGGATTCTCCAGGCAAGAATACTGGAGTGGGTTGCCATGTTCTCCTCCAGGGGATCTTTCCCACCCAGGGACTGAACCCACATTTCTTACATCTCTTGCATAGGCAGGCAGATTTTTTACCACTAGCACTGCCTGGGAAGCCCAAGCCCTTTCAGAGTGGTATTTCTTAAACTGTGATTTATTATTGATCTTGCATCAAAATCACATATGAGGCAGTTGATAAAAGTCTCAGTCCCTTATCCAGCTGAATCACAGTCTTTGAGAAAGGGGCTAAACACATGAAATTTCAATGTTATCCTTCAATTTTGGCCCTTGTACTCTATTCTTATCTAAGCTGATGCTTGAGAACCACTAGTCCAGAAAATGTTCATGATTCTAAGCCAATTGATTCATATTCATTATCACAGAGTCTGAGAAAGTAATTATGTCCAAGCAACATTTACCATTTCAGCTGATAAGATAAAATGTAAGAATTCCCAGTACAATCCTGTTTTTAAAAAACCTAGTCCTGTGGAACAGGAACTCATAAATGAAGGTCTTAAAGAGCTTAACCATGAAGTGAAGGAGAATTTTACAAGACACTTACATGCTGCAGTTTAGCCCAGGAGTACCGGAAGCAACTTCAGATGAAAATGGGCTTCCAACATTAGGCCCAAGAAACAGAGAAGGAAGAGGAACTTTGAGAGTTTGAAGCAGGGATAGCTGCAGAAAAGAACTTCCAGGACAAGATCCAGGAGATCCTGCTCACCCAAGTGCTGCCCTCCGTCCCACGTGAAGGCGTTGCCCTAATAGTGTTAGTCACTCAGTCGTGTCTAACTCTTCGTGACCCCCCTGGACTGTAGCCTTCCAGGCTCTTCTGTCCATGGGATTCTCCTTGCAAAAATACTGGAGTATGTTCTTATTTCCTCCTCTAGTGGATCTTCCCAACTCAGAGATCGAACCCNTCAGAAGTTGTTTTGTGGTATTTGCTCAGTGTTCAAATGATCTTTTGATGAATTTGTGGGGGAGAAAGTGGTCTCCCCATCCTCTGCCATCTTCTCAATATCTTTTTTATAACCTAGGAAACTGCAAACCATCTTAATTACTTGAATCAGAGAGCAGAAAGCAGAGAACACTGAAGATTAGACATAGCAGAGGTTAGGAAATCAGAGGAGTATTTACTGTATTTTAATTGAGTTCTACTTTGTGGGAAAATGAAACAAAACAAGCAAGAAAATCTTGGTATCTTTAAATTTCTAATTTGGTTAGTTACATCTAGGAGAAGTAAGGCTATGGACTATTGCAAACATCAGTAGTGGCAGTATCTAGAATGTAGCTACTAGAATTTGAGTTACGATGTGTGTGTGCACGCTTAGCCAATTCAGTCATGTTCCACTCTTTGAGACCATATGGACTGTAGCCCATCAGGCTCCTCTGTCCATGGGATTCTCCAGGCAAGAATACTGGAGTGGGTTGCCATGTTCTCCTCCAGGGGATCTTTCCCACCCAGGGA
This sequence comes from Neotragus pygmaeus, assembly GCA_006410875.1. NCBI lineage: Eukaryota > Metazoa > Chordata > Mammalia > Artiodactyla > Bovidae > Neotragus > Neotragus pygmaeus. Next base: position 208,557 of record SJYV01011308.1, read on the forward strand.
CTGAACCCACATTTCTTACATCTCTTGCATAGGCAGGCAGATTTTTTACCACTAGCACTGCCTGGGAAGCCCAAGCCCTTTCAGAGTGGTATTTCTTAAACTGTGATTTATTATTGATCTTGCATCAAAATCACATATGAGGCAGTTGATAAAAGTCTCAGTCCCTTATCCAGCTGAATCACAGTCTTTGAGAAAGGGGCTAAACACATGAAATTTCAATGTTATCCTTCAACTTTGGCCCTTGTACTCTATTCTTATCTAAGCTGATGCTTGAGAACCACTAGTCCAGAAAATGTTCATGATTCTAAGCCAATTGATTCATATTCATTATCACAGAGTCTGAGAAAGTAATTATGTCCAAGCAACATTTACCATTTCAGCTGATAAGATAAAATGTAAGAATTCCCAGTACAATCCTGTTTTTAAAAAACCTAGTCCTGTGGAACAGGAACTCATAAATGAAGGTCTTAAAGAGCTTAACCATGAAGTGAAGGAGAATTTTACAAGACACTTACATGCTGCAGTTTAGCCCAGGAGTACCGGAAGCAACTTCAGATGAAAATGGGCTTCCAACATTAGGCCCAAGAAACAGAGAAGGAAGAGGAACTTTGAGAGTTTGAAGCAGGGATAGCTGCAGAAAAGAACTTCCAGGACAAGATCCAGGAGATCCTGCTCACCCAAGTGCTGCCCTCCGTCCCACGTGAAGGCGTTGCCCTAATAGTGTTAGTCACTCAGTCGTGTCTAACTCTTCGTGACCCCCCTGGACTGTAGCCTTCCAGGCTCTTCTGTCCATGGGATTCTCCTTGCAAAAATACTGGAGTATGTTCTTATTTCCTCCTCTAGTGGATCTTCCCAACTCAGAGATCGAACCCGGATCCCCCACATTACAGGCAGATTCTTTACCTTCTGAGCCACCAGGGAAGCTCTGTAGTTTCATAAGTATCAACCTATTTTTTTCCTCAGTTTTTTACTATAATATTTTAAACTATAATATGCTTATATGTCTCTTTTATACGCTAAGTTGCTTCAGTCATGCCCGGCTCTTTGCAACCGTCTGGACTGTAGCCTGCCAGGCTCCTCTGTCCATTGGATGCTCCAGGCAAGAATACAAGGAGTGGGTTGCCATTCTCTTTTCTAGGAGATCTTCTCTACCCAGGGATCAGACCTTCTTCTCTCATGTCTCCTGCATTGGCAGGCAGATACTTTACCACTAGCACCACCTGGGAAGCCCATGTTCCTTTTAACTCATGGATAAACTGTTCTTTTATTCTCAAGGGGGAAAAAAGCAGTCCTCTAATTTAGATTTCACTAAAGAACTCTGTGCATTCATAATGATAACACAAATAATTTTTATAAAGAAAGTGTTCTGTAGTGATGGGAAATTGTTCTACAGAATATCTTATCAAGACAAAGTTTATAACCAGGCCCAATACAAAGCATTATTATTTTAAATTGAGGGATTCATGGGTTTTGAAGTTTTTCTTTTCTCTACTTTGTTTTGCAGGAACAGCCAGCTGAAAATTCTCCTGGCCATTGGAGGCTGGAACTTTGGAACTGCCCCGTAAGTCCTCTATGAGAGAATTAGATATTCGTTTGATTTGCTGTGGATTACAGGTTAGCCCAGTGTGACCCTTGTCCCTTCAGATTTCATAACCTGCTGCTGCTGCTAAGTCACTTCAGTCATGTCCGATTCTGTGTGACCCCATAGACGGCAGCCCACCAGGCTCCTCTGTCCCTGGGATTCTCCAGGCAAGAATACTGGAGTGGGTTGCCATTTCCTTCTCCATCCATGCATGCAGGCTAAGTCACTTCAGTTGTGTCCAACTCAGTACAACCCTATGGACAGCAGCCCACCAGGCTCCTCTGTCCATGGGATTCTCTAGGCAAGAATATTGGAGTGGGTTGCCATTTCCTTATCCAGATTTCATAACCTAAGATGGGTTACTAAGGATGTACATTAAACAAATATGCTACTTAAACAAATTACTATACCAGAATCTCAATACTAAAGAGAACACAATTTATTGTATATGTTTACACTTAGATGGATATTCCAGGACTCCATTCACAGATATTCAGTGACTGAGACTTCAAAGCAATCTCTTCTTAAAGTATTTCAGAAGTACAATGCCTGAGAAGAGCGTTATAGCACTTTTCTCTATTTACCTTCTGGAAGAAAGGAAGAGAAAGTCATGAAAATAAATAAGGAGACTCTTTTAAGGGCATATGAACTTCAGAGACTATTTATAGAGACAACACAGTGAGCCAAGGTAAACAGGTGTTCAAAGCAACAGGTCCAATTTGGGAGAAAAATCAGAGTTGGGTGGATAACAAAGTAAAGAGAACGTTGAGGTACCATGGCTGGCAGAGTAGTTATATAAAGAAGTACAGGAGAAAACCAGCAATATACTTTTATCTGGGCTTTGGGTCCTAGTGAAAAGCTTTGAGGCAAAAATACAGGATTTGACTTTACAACAAGACATTGTGGCCACCAAGGCCTCACTCTGCCTTCTTTGAATCTCCTTCAGTTTCACTGCTATGGTTGCCACTCCGGAGAACCGCAAGACTTTCATTTCTTCAGTCATCAAATTCCTGCACCAGTATGGATTTGATGGGCTGGATTTTGATTGGGAGTACCCTGGCTCTCGTGGAAGCCCTTCTCAGGACAAGCATCTCTTCACTGTCTTGGTGCAGGTGAGGAGGAAAGTGGCAGTGTCGAGCCCAAGAAAATTCAAAGAAGAATTCTTTGCAAGGAGAATCTGGTGGTTCCAGAATGAAGTAAACTGGAGTTTCGACTTATTGGATCTTTGCATCACAAAGATTCTTGGATATCATGCTTATATTCAACAGCATTTGATAACAACACTACATGTGTTATGTGCCAGGCACAATTTTATAAGCTGTTTTTAAAGTCATAACCCATTTCATCTTCATATGTACCCTATGATAAAGATACTATAAGTATCATAACCTTTATTTTACAAATGAGAAAGCTAAAATATAAAGAGTTTAAGTAACCCAATATCAAACAACTAATAGGTGTCATAACTACCCATGTAGTCTGGGTACTACATGGGTACCAATAAGTACTAATTTTTTGAAGGATTCTTAAGCAATCTAGACATATGGCGAAACTCATGTTTTAGAAGGATTACTCTGACTTTAACCATGGAGGATGAATTAGAAGGAAGTAAGGAGGCAGAGAGAGAGTTCGGAGGCCATTACAATAACTCAAGCCAGAAATGCTGAGGATCTGAACAAAGATCCTAACAGTAAGGACAGAAAGAAGAAGTATATAAGAGATATTAGGAGGGTAAAATCAATAGGATTTGGAGACAAACTGGAAGTGGGAAAAGAGAGAACTTCCAGTTTTCTGTCCTTGAGAACTGATTTGACTGTGGTCCTCTTAACTAAGATGGTAAATACAGGAAGAAGGTATGTTTGAAACAAGAAGAAAAACTCATTAATTTGTCTTTGAACATGATGAGTGAGAGGAATTTGTAGGGTGTCATAAGAATGTCCAATAGACACTGGATGAATAGATATTGGATGAATGAGAAACTGGTGTTAAGAACAAGAACTTGATTTGATATATTGTATTGACATCATCAACAAAGTTAAATAATTAAGAGATCACCGAGGAAAAATGAATGGAGTAAGAAAAGGAAGGATGGCTTTTAGATTTCAGTTCAGTTCAGTCGCTCAGTTGTGTCTGACTCTTTGCGACCCCATGAACCACAGTACACCAAGCCTCCCTGTCCATCACCAACTGCCAGAGTCTACCCAAAACCATGTCCATTGGGTTAGTGATGCCATCCAACCATCTCATCCTCTGTCGTCCCCTTCTCCTCCTGCCCCCAGTCCCTCCCAGCATCAGAGTCTTTTCCAATGAGTCAGTTCTTCTCATGAGGTGGCCAAAGTATTGGAGTTTCAGCTTCAGCATCAGTCCTTCCAGTGAACACTCAGGACTATTCTCCTTTAAGATGGATTGGTTGGATCTCCTTGCAGTCCAAGGGACTCTCAAGAGTCTTCTCCAACACCACAGTTCAAAAGCATCAGTTCTTTGGTGCTCAGCTTTCTTTATAGTTTAACTGTCACATCCATACATGACCACTGGAAAAA
>SJYV01011308.1:214581-254897 GCA_006410875.1 Neotragus pygmaeus
AGTCTGGCTTGGAGAATTTAAAGCATTACTTTACTAGTGTGTGAGATGAGTACAATTGGGTGGTAGTTTGAGCATTCTTTGACATTGTCTTTCTTTGGGATTGGAATGAAAACTGGCCTTTTCCAGTCCTGTGGTCACTGCTGAGTTTTCCAAACCTGCTGACATATTGAGTGCAGCACTTTCACAGCATCATCTTTCAGGATTTGAAATAGCTCCACTGGAATTCCATCACCTCCACTAGCTTTGTTTGTACTGATGTTTCCTAAGGCCCACTTGACTTCACATTACAGGATGTCTGGCTCTAGGTGAGTGTGAGTGATCACACCATGGTGATTATCTGGGTTATGAAGATCTTTTTTGTACAGTTCTTCTGTATATTCTTGCCACCTCTTCTTAATATCTTCTGCTTTTCTTAGGTCCCTACCATTTCTGTCCTTTATTGAGCCCATCTTTGCATGAAATGTTCCCTTGGTATCTTTAATTTTGTTGAAGAGATATCTGGTCTTTCCCTTTCTGTTGTTTTCCTCTATTTCTTTGCATTGATCACTAAGGAAGGCTTTCATAGATTTACCCTTCCCCAAGATAAGATTTTTCCTATAGCATCTGTTATACCATATTGTCTGCCAGTATCCAATAATTTCAATATTAAGTAATAATTGGTTGAAAAATCAATCCACTTACTTGTTGAGCAGCTCCAGTGATCAAAAAGAACATCTATATTCTTAGTCAAGACATACTTCCAGTCACAATTAATAACTTCCAATCATTGGTTCTAGTCTGTTCACTGAACTAACAAAGAATAAAGCTTCTCCCTTTGGCAATATATTGGTTGGTCCAATATTTGAAGACAACAATAATATCTTGTTAATAATTTTTCTTCTTCTAGTTAAATAACCTAGTTCATTTAACAAGTATACATATGACAATTTTTAGACACATTCTTCACTGGAGCACACTCTGGTACACCCTAATAATGCAGTTATGAAAACTTAATTCAGTACTCAGGATGAAATTAGAGTCACACAAAATTAAGGTGGATTAACCTCTAGCACTGAATGGGAACCTATCACCTGGCTGTTAATAGATTTCTCATTGACCAATTGAACATTTCACTTGTTGGGATGTCAGTCCAATAAAATAGCTCTTTTACTGGACAAAGGGAAGCAAATTTATGTACTGCTAAAACCTGGATATAAATTATTACAGAAACTATAACTTCATAGTGCAGTGATATGAATAGAGCTCTGACTCATCATCTGGGACCAAGGTTTTGGTCATGACCTGGCTACTAACTTGCTGTGAGACTTTGGTGAAATTATCTAACTTATACACATATTAGCTATAAAATTAATACCATTAATCCTGTCTATTTTATAGGAGTATTGAGAAACAAAATGCTAGACTGGAAGAAACACAAGCTGGAATCAAGATTGCCAGGAGAAATATCAATAACCTCAGATATGCAGATGACACCACCCTTATGGCAGAAAGTGAAGAGGAGCTAAAAAGCCTCTTGATGAAAGTGAAAGAGGAGAGTGAAAAAGTTGGCTTAAAGCTCAACATTCAGTAAACGAAGATCATGGCATTCAGTCCCATCACTTCATGGGAAATAGATGGGGAAACAGTGGAAACAGTGTCAGACTTTAGTTTTTTGGGCTCCAAAATCACTGCAGATGGTGACTGCAGCCATGAAATTAAAAGATGCTTACTCCTTTGAAGAAAACTTATGACCAACCTAGATAGCATATTCAGAAGTAGAGACATTACTTTGCCAACTAAGGTCCGTCTAGTCAAGGCTATGGTTTTTCCTGTGGTCATGTATGGATGTGAGAGTTGGACTGTGAAGAAGGCTGAGCACCATAGAATTGATGCTTTTGAACTGTGGTGTTGGAGAAGACTCTTGAGAGTCCCTTGGACTGCAAGGAGATCCAACCAGTCATTCTAAAGGAGATCAGCCCTGGGATTTCTTTGGAAGGAATGATGCTAAAGCTGAAACTCCAGTACTTTGGCTACCTCATGCGAAGAGTTGACTCATTGGAAAAGACTCTGATGCTGGGAGGGATTGGGGGCAGGAGGAAAAGGGGACGACAGAGGATGAGATGGCTGGATGACATCACCGACTCGATGGATATGAGTTTGTGAACTCTGTGAGATGGTGATGGACAGGGAGGCCTGGCGTGCTGCGATTTATGGGGTCGCAAAGAGTCGGACACGACTGAGTGACTGAACTGAACTGACTGACTGAGAAACAAAAGTAAGATAAAATATGTGAAAGCATTTTGAAAAAGTAAAGCATTATATAAATATAAATTTATTAGTAATTAAGGAGTTGAAATCAGTTTCATAGATGCTTTACTATACTTGATTATTCTATAGGAAACACGTGAAGCTTTTGAACAGGAAGCCAAGCAAACCAACAAGCCCAGGCTGCTGGTCACTGCTGCAGTAGCTGCTGGCATCTCCAATATCCAGGCTGGCTATGAGATTCCCCAGCTATCCCAGTGAGTGACTCACCTTATCCTCTAACCTCCTGTAGGCACTTGTGCTTTGTCTTGCTACCCAGGGACTTTGTTCAGGGTGTTTTGGAAGTGGTATCTTTTGCTTGTTTAAGTGTGGGACATAACTACTGTTGTTATTTAGTCACTAAACCATGTCTAACTCTTTTGGGACCCTATGGACTATAGCCCACCAGGCTCCTAGGTCCACGAGAATTCCCAGGCAAGAATACATTTCCATCTCCAGGGGATCTGTCCTACCCAGGTTCAGAACCTGTGTCTCCTGCATTGGCAGATGGATTCTTAATCACTGATTCTTTACTGTTGAGCTACCAGGAATGCCCATGTAAGTGTGGGAAACAGCCATGGGAAATGCTTTACAACTCTTTACTCTACCTCAGGTACCTGGACTTCATCCATGTCATGACCTATGACTTCCATGGCTCCTGGGAAGGCTACACCGGAGAGAACAGCCCTCTCTACAAATACCCAACTGACACTGGCAGTAATGCTTACCTCAATGTGGTGAGTCTCCACACAGATGCAGACCAGAGATGTTGTAAATTACATGCAGATTCAGGAACAAAACAAATTCTGCAGAAGTCTCATTTGGATAACTCTCCTAAGTGACTGATTTTATCTCATTTACTGTAACCTCACCAAAATATTTTTGAAAAAGTACAAACTAATCTTTGTCATGAGCATCGTTAAACTTTACCTGTTAGGTCAGTGGACTAGCATAACTAAGTGTGGGGTCTTCAGCTGGGTAGGCCTCTAACTCACCTGCTACCTTTTCAGGAATACGCCATCAACTACTGGAAGAGCAATGGGGCCCCAGCTGAGAAGCTCATCGTTGGATTCCCTGCCTACGGACACAATTTCATCCTAAGAGACGCTTCCAACAATGGCATCGGTGCCCCAACTTCTGGCGCTGGTCCTGCTGGGCCCTACACCAGGGAGGCTGGGTTCTGGGCCTACTATGAGGTAGGTAGGCTGGGCTGTACAGTTGGACTTCTAGGAATGCCATGTCCTGTGCTGCACAACAGCCTTGGAGCTAGAACCTGCAAGAAGCTTGAATGTTCATTCTGTCCACTATTTACCTATTTTAACACAAATATTACTCCAAATGCTTCAGATAACCTATTCATTTACCTAATCCAGTATGAAGATTTATGGTGTGCAATATCCCTTCAAACTACAATTGTTGTTGTTTGTTGTTTAGTCGCTAAGTCATGTCTGACTCTTTTGCAACTCCATGGACTGTAGCCTGCAAGGCTCCTCTGTCCATGGGATTCTCCAGGCAAGAAAACTGGAGTGGGTTGCCATTTCCTTCTCCAGGGGATCTTCTCAACTCAGGGGTTGAACCCACATCTCCTGCATTGCAGGTAAATTCTTTACTGCTGAGTCACCAGGGAAGCCCATTCAAACAACAGACTGCATACTTAAGGTCATTTATATTAACACATAAGGGAATTAAGTAACTATCTCCCATACTGATGTGGGTTCCCAAAATCAAGCACTAAGAATAAGGCTAACATCTGAGTATTTCAAAAATAACCTGTTGCTATTTACTGCAAATAAAAGGTCATAATTAGAAACCTGTGGGAAACCCCAATTGGAGACATGACAGAAAAAAAAAAAAAAATCAAAGAGGAAGGTGTATGTTTTATTTTTCATGGGAGTCATATTTAAAGGATTTGAATCTCTTGACTTTTTAAAGATCTGCACCTTCCTGAAAGATGGAGCCACTGAGGCATGGGATGACTCTCAGAAAGTGCCCTATGCCTACAAGGGCACTGAGTGGGTTGGTTATGACAATGTTAACAGCTTCAGAATCAAGGTAAGGTCAGCCCCTCCAATGTGCTTTCAGCTCAGCCCAGAGTCTCAAGAAATAAAATGACACCTGGTGTCCTCAATCCTTAAATAGGCTCAGTGGCTTAAGGAGAACAACTTTGGAGGTGCCATGGTCTGGGCCATTGACCTGGATGATTTCACAGGCACTTTCTGCAACCAGGGCAAGTTCTCCCTGATAAACACCTTGAAGGATGCTCTTGGCCTGAAGAGTACAAGTAAGTGACAGTAGGGGAATGCCCAGGGTGTATATGCTCCTTTTCCAACTCAAGACAGTCTAACCTCTTCCCACACCCTGTGCCCCCAGGAGTCTCCTCATTGCTGTTGCCTGGCTGAGAGAGAAGCACTTACATTCTTTCCTCATTAGCAATTGTATGCTCTAGGAGAAACCAGGTCTGCTGGGAGGGTTTTCCAGGTCTGCTAAGTTTTAAAGGTGTGGAACAACCTCAAGAAATTAGGCTGACTTTCAATATTAGCATTTACTTTTCTATGAACCCCTTATTAAAAGTCTCCTTCAGCCTGCCTGAGGAGACTGCATAACAAACCCTAAGGAGTACTGGGTGGGTTTAGGGTTTAGTCATTAAGCTGTGTCCAACTCTTGTGACCCCAGGGACTGACTGTAGCCTGCCAGGCTTCTCTGTCCATGGAATTCTCCAGGCAAGAATATTGGAATGAATTGTCATTTCCTTCTCCAGGGGATCATCCTGATCTAGGAACAGAACCCAGGTCTCCTGCATTGCAGGCAGATTCTTTACCAACTGAGCTAAGAGGGAAGCCCATACTGACATATTTCTAAATCTATAATTCAGGGGAAGTACCAATTCTCTATATTTCATCCAGATTTTCTCTTAGAGCTTATCTGCTTGCCACTTAAACCCAAATCTTAGAAAAGCATTTTGCATATACTGGATGCTCAGTAAAATTTTTTAGAAATAATTTTAGCATTATAAGAGAGAACTTTTACAATTTAAAATTAGAGCTGCTCTTAATTCCTAAGTATGGAGTTACCTTGTGAGCTTCTCAGGTGACAGGACCCAGAGCGAACAGCAACCCATCTCCAGACCTCACCTCAGGCCTGCTAGCTCTTCACCTCTAGGTGAATCTGGGAGCCTCTGCCAGGTCTGCTCTTTGTCCTCTTTCAGCCTGTAATGCCTCCACTCAGACCAGTGAGCCCAACAGCAGTCCTGGAAACAAAAGTGGGAGTGAAAATGAGAGCAGCAGCTCTGAGAGTAGAGGATACTGTGCTGGCAAAGCCGATGGCCTCTACCCAGTGGTGGATAACAGAAACGCCTTCTGGAACTGCGTACATGGAATCACATACGAGCAGAATTGCCCAACCGGGCTTGTCTTTGACACCAGCTGTCACTGCTGCAACTGGGGATAAAACTGACCTGTGTCTCCATTTCCTATGGTACAAGTCTCCTTTGCCTAGCACACCTTGTTCCTACCTAAAGTTCTGCAATAAAATGCATCAATTAAAACATGAGTGTCCTTGGTTTTAAGTGATTTGGGTGGAGATCTTTCTAGATGTGAAAATATAGGCTGTGCATGGGCTTGGAGTGGCAGAAGAGTGTGTGTGAGGAAGTCATGGCACCAACAACCTCACAAGTCTTTTATTTGCTTAGGTTGATCTTTATGAAGGTTGAAAGCTGTCAGAAGGAAATTTATGCATGTTTGTCATTGGCAAGGGGTGAAGTCATGAAGAAGATAGGTCTCTAGTTTGGTGAGTGTCCTCGGTAGGGAGCCAAAGTGATTCGGGGAGTCTTAGGGGCAGCAGGGCTCTTGACTTGCTCAAGGAACAGAAGGCCAGGGCATTCTCCTTATGCCTGCTGAAGTCCTGGAGCTGGTCCAACACTCTGAATTGTCAGCATTGGGAAGGTCTGTGTAGTGGACTCCTCTGGGGATGTCTGCTTTTCTCAGGAGTGAAAGAAGAGGTCCCTTCCTTGAAACCATATATAGTGGTCACTTGCGGCTATAATTGTACTGCATCACATCCTCCCCTGGCTTGGCTGATTGATGGGGTAGACATCAGACTAACAAGGGCTAATCAGATTATTACCCCTTGGAATCTACAACAGAGAACAAGGAATGGCTATCAGTGTCTGAGAGTGGCTTTGCCCTATAATATGTAAGTTCAGGCTCTGTAGAGAGAAGCTGAGGAGAAGGGAAAGTTGCTGTGGATGCAGAGCAAGAAGATTAAGAGGGGGTGGTGGTGGAGGTGGTTATGGAGAAAAGCCACGATGAGAGATGGAGAGAACATTTATTGAGGACTTTCCAACTCTTGATTCTAGCCATTCCTGAGACCTAGAGGCATTTCTGCCTTAGGGTTCTGTGAAATACCTCTATAACTATATAATAAATTTCTTTTTGCTACATATGCTGGCTTGTTTGTTTCTTTATTTGCAACTAAAAGGATCCTAACTTATGGCAGAAAGTGAAGAGGAACTAAAAAGCCTCTTGATGAAAATCAAAGAGGAGAGTGAAAAAGTTGGTGTAAATCTCAACATTCAGTAAACTAAGATCATGGCATCTGGTCCCATCACTTCATGGGAAATAGATGGGGAAACAGTAGAAACNAAAACAGTAAGATAAAGAAAAGGCAGTTGTAGGGTAGGTTATATAGACTAAATGGATGGATGGACGGATGGATGGATTAGGGGTTGCAGTGTTAAATTATAAGTAATCACTTATTTGGAAATAGTTCATCTGAATGCTGAAGGGCATCAGCCTTTACCCATGACGAGTTTGTGGTCATTCAATTCAAAATTCTATACATGCCCAGGTCTGTAAATTAGGTCCTCCCAGTCCGGAAGATCTCCTGGAGAAGGAAATGGCAACCCACTCCAGTATTCCTGCCTGGAAAATCCCATGGATGGAGGAGCCTGGTAGGCTACAGTCCATGGGGTTGCAAAGAGTCGGACATGACTGAGCGACTTCACTCACTCACTCAGGAAATAATGCCAAAAACACCAGTGAAAGTTTATATATCATATAAGCAAAAGTCATATAAACACTAACAAAAATACGGTATTTTTATAATTTTCATGTGGAATGAAGAATTGTAGTAACCAGTATAGAAAATGCCATATATCTTGTTTTAAATTGCTAAGTTTCTGGAAATTAAAAGATTTAATTGTATCACACAGGTTCACTGCAGTGAGAGGCTAATGTCTCTCCATGATACACTGCTGCTGCTGCTAAGTCACTTCAGTCGTGTCCGACTCTGTGCGACCCCACAGACGGCAGCCCATTGGGCTCCGTCATCCCTGGGATTCTCCAGGCAAGAACACTGGAGTGGGTTGCCATTTCCTTCTCCAATGCAATGAAAGTGAAAAGTGAAAGTGAGGTCGCTCAGTCGTGTCTGACTCAGCGACCCCATGGACTGCAGCCTACCAGGCTCCTCCATCCATGGGAGTTTCCAGGCAAGAGTACTGGAGTGGGATGCCATTGCCTTCTCCACCATGATACACTATGATACACAAAAGCTTTTTCACCTGCCAGGAACTTCCCTTTGTGTGGAAGGAGGGGGCACATGATTCCTGACTAGCGGCCTACCCTTTTTACTACTGCTATCACTTTCTAGGCCATTAATCTCCCCAAAGTATATGAAGCCCGTTATCAAACAGTTATCTAATATTCTTACATGGTTAGGTTGTACAGTCAGACACCAGCAGAACTTTGCCATATTTCACGTGAATACATTTGCTATGTTCTATATGCCATGAGGGCAAGGGCTATTTTATCCCTCTGTATCCCAGTGGAGGACTGGAAAGTATTTTGAACACTTTTTTTCTTCCATATTACTTTCTGAGCCTTCTATTGAATTGGCCATCTTAACTTATTACCTATAATAAATATAACATAAATATATTTCTATTTATAATTTTTATCAATAATGCATCTGTAGTATTTTTTCCAATAAAAACTGAAAGCTGTGATGCAAAGAACATAATTAGATGTAGACATTTATTTTGTTCTGATTTCTGATATGATCAAGTTTGTTTGTTTGTTTGTTTGTTTTTAGCAGTATAAGAACTATGATTTGTGTTGAAAAGTTGATAATGAAATAACTCCTAGATCATGAACAGCAGGGCTTTCTATTTGGTTGGCTTCATAATGCCAGAGAAGGCACCTCCGTGAAAATTCCTTTGCTGATAATGACATAGCTGATAGTGTGTTTCTAGAGGATTATTACTCTTCACATGCCTGTGATGTTGTGCTGTGTCCGACCTTATGCCTTGTGACAGACTGCATCTCAGGTGCTCTGCAGCACTCTGAAAACATACTGCCAGACTGTCTTGTTTTATTGTTTACAGAAGCAGCAAGAAAGTTGCTGTGTGTTGTGCTTTGACTTTTTCAATTACAAGCATCCTTAATAAAGAGTCATCGTACCCTTTCCTTGCATGCAAGTGTGGCTGTGAACGGGGGAAATGGGAGTTCACATCTGGTCAAATTAAAGACCTGTTAAAGTCAAACTAGTACAAGATGCTCCAATATTTCAAATATATGACATTTAAATTCGAATATCTCTTCCTTGTGACAAAAAGTTAGAGGTAATAGATTGTCACAACGTGAATCCATTCTCATGACAATAGATGTAATGAGATTGTCAGAAACAGAAACCTAACTGGGATGTAGTCTGGAGATTCTAATCTCGTTTGGTCCTGCCCAAGAGCTAGACAGCGTGTTCTGAGAACTGTATTCTACGTATTTTTAAATTGTAGTGTATTATTGTTTCCTTCCTCTAGGCAGAATTTCTTACCGAGCTGTTGAAGTTGGCTACCCTCATTCTTCTAACAATCGGATTGTGTTTTCCTGTGGTTTTTCAAATATTATTGTATTTAAAAGTAAAGATGAAATGTTTTTATCCTGGAATGTGTTGTCTCTCCTCCCTTGGCCCCAGCCCCCAGCATGACAAATTACGGGATTTCTTTGCGCATGTGGGTTTATAGGCTTTTTTTCCCCCCTCTGTTCTAATAGCCAGCAATACAGGAATGCACAGGAGGCAAATCACCGACCTCTTAGACCAAAGCATTCAAGTTCATTCCCAGTGTTTTGTCATCACATCGGACAACCGCTACATCCTGCTCTGTGGCTTCTGGGATAAGAGTTTCCGTGTCTATTCTACGGACACAGGTAACCTTATCATTTCTTTATCAGTGAACTCAAGTTTACAACAAGTGGCAGTAAGAGGCTTAAAAGGCTTTCTCATCTCCCCTGTAAAAGTTACAGAATTCTAAAATGTGTAAAATATAGTTTTCCCCTTCAAGTAATAATCTACTCTATAATCCATTAATAAGTTAACTTCAGAATGTTTGTAAAGGGGCAAGCGAATGATTTATTTTGAAGACATATCCTGGTGTGTAAATACCATATGTACATGTCCGTGCATAATCATATGGCAAGTGCACATACTTACAGGCGTACTTCCCCACTTTAATATTATTTAAAGGTTATTTTTCCCCTGGAAATTCTAAGTGTGTTTCCTGTGAGTGGGTATCTTGCCTCCACCCCTTCCACTGAATCTTGCTGAAAACTACACCATCGTGAAGAAAGGTAGCTGACTCCTTATTCATTTGCATGCAACTCCCTAAGGGACTAACCAAATTCAAATCACTATTATTATAGGATATCCAGGCCAATGAATGGTTGTATATTTTTGCATATAGGCATTTATGAACATTGAAAAATTTAATGGAGTCTCTTTAAAGTATTTTAGAAACTGGTAGAGGATGACATAAATTTATACTGAATATGTAGTTGTATATTTAAAATAATTAAAATTAAATAGTAATGCATTAGAACTTAAATACCATGGAGGCAGATAGTTCAGCTAAAGCAAGAATCTATAAGTAATTATATTGACTCAATGTTCTGGGGATAGGAAATTTTTTAAATTGAAATTTCTAATTAATTAACTGTTTTACAACAAATCCTCTTTCAGTCATGTTAGTAATCTCTATACAATGTATGAGTCCATACTTCTACTTTAGTAAGTATGCTGCTGCTAAGTCACTTCAGTCTCGTCCGACTCTGTGTGACCCCATAGACGGCAGCCCATCAGGCTCCCCCGTCCCTGGGATTCTCCAGACAAGAACACTGGAGTAGGTTGCCATTTCCTTCTCCAAGGCATGAAAGTGAAAAGCGAACGTGAAGTCGCTTAGTTGTGTCCGACCCTCAGCGACCCCATGGATTGAGCCTACCAGGCTCCTCCGTCCATGGGATTTTCCAGGCAAGAGTACTGGAGTGGGGTGCCATTGCCTTCTCCATTAGTAAGTATAGTATATTAAAAAATTAATTCTTGGGTATTCAGGGAGTTTGTCCTAGCTACATTTTGATGATTGTAGTATAATCTAACAGTGAAAGAATAGGGAAAATAGTTGAATATGTGCTATGTATAGAATAAACCCTAGAAGTTAGACATGATCTCATTTAATTTTTATTTCAGGGAATCAATGACCTAATATTTTTATGATTTACTCCTTTATTCTGGAGGTAGGTTCAGAAAGAAAACATCATTCAGGTCTTCCTGATTACTTGGGCTTTTACTAGATGTTTAGGTCTATGATGTTAATTACTGTTGAACCTAAAACTCCCCTGGAATTCTCTAAAAATGCATTGGAGATTGACAAGTTTTCCTAAAATTATTTATTATTATAATAATTTTCTCTGGCTTAATATTCAAGTTTAAATTTTAACCTTTTCTTTCACTATTATAGTAATGACAACCTTAGTGTAATTTGATCTCAAACTATGCTCCCTTCTTCACAAACTTTCAGATTAAAATTGTTACATCCTCTCACAAGTTTTTCTTAAACATTATTTTAGATTCATATTGTTTTTTATACATTGAAAATTTTCTTTCAATTTATGTACAGTAAAATTCCTTATTTTGGTCTTTAGTTCCATTAGTCTCAGGGCATTGTATCCAGTTTTGCAACCGCCCCCACAGTTAAGATGCAGAGCAGCAGAAACTCCCCAGAAACCCCTCGGGTTGCCCCTTCGTGGTCAGTTTCTTCCCTCACCTCAGCCTCTTCAGAATTGCTGATAATACTCTTCATCTCTGTAATCGTGCCTTTTCCGGAATGTCCTAAAATGGAATCATATATTATGTCAATCTTTGGGTTCAACATTTGAGGCTTTCTGAGTTTGTTGACATTTCATATCATCTTAAAGACAGTGAATATTGATATTTGTAAATTAAAGCTAACCTCTTTAACCTTTGTAAAGTAAAAGCTAACCTTGAGGCTTCCCTTGTAGC
Source organism: Neotragus pygmaeus (assembly GCA_006410875.1). Classification (NCBI taxonomy): domain Eukaryota; kingdom Metazoa; phylum Chordata; class Mammalia; order Artiodactyla; family Bovidae; genus Neotragus; species Neotragus pygmaeus. Next base: position 226,189 of record SJYV01011308.1, read on the forward strand.
TCAGTTGGTAAAGAATTTGCCTGCAATGCAAGAGACCTGGGTTCGATTCCTGGGTCAAGAAGATCTCCTGGACAAGGAAATGGCAACCCACTCCAGTATTCTTGCCTGCTGCTGCTGCTGCTGCTGCTGCTGCTGCTGCCAAGTCGCTTCAGTCGTGTCTGACTTTGTGTGACCCCATAGATGGCAGCCCACCAGGCTCCGCCGTCGCTGAGATTCTCCAGGCAAGAACACTGGAGTGGGTTGCCATTGCCTTCTCCAGTGCATGAAAGTGAAAAGTGAAAGTGAAGTCGCTCAGTCGTGTCTGATTCTTAGCAACTCCATGGACTGCAGCCCACCAGGCTCCTCGTCCATGGGATTTCCCAGGCAAGAGTGCTGGAGTGGGGTGCCATTGCCTTCTCTGATTCTTGCCTAGAGAATCCCATGTCCTGGCAGGCTACAGTCCATGGGGTTGCAAGAGCTGGACACGACTTTAGCAACTAAGCCACCACCCCCAAAGCTAACCTCACTTTTATATAATACTCATAATAAAATAATTTTTATAGTCACACAGTTCTCTAGAATTTATAAAATATCTTCTTTCTCATATATGATATTGTGTCAGCCTCACAGTAATCTTAGGAAATCAGATGGGTGTCCATAGGCCCATTTTTTCAATGATGAAATCAAGGTTTGAAAAAAGTAAGTCGTTGAAATTTGCATAGGTAATGGTGCTAGACCTGGGCGTTGGAGGTCTTCTGACCTCAGATGTGGCATCTTTGTGATTAGTCCATTTTATCTCATACAAGTGTTACCCATTTAAAATCTAGGTTCCTAGAATGTCTGCCATGTTACTTTAGACTTAATAAACTAGATGGCATTCCCCTCTCTCTTTCCAAAAGCCTTCTACTTTATTGTTTTTTAAAATGTGCACAAGTGTGTGTATGTATAAAACACTTTCATAAGAAAGTAGTCTCATTTTAAACTTCATTTCAGTGGGACTGAGCACATATACCAAAAATATTTATACTTTCCAGGAAAGCTTTGAAAAAAACTGACATATGATAATTCTAATACCTTTCTTAATATCTTCTATACAAACTCTGATGCAAATTTTATTTAAAATTATTTAAATTTTAAATGTGTCAGTGTCTTCATGATGATAGGAATATTAAATGTTTTCTCCTAAGTTTAGCAGAGAAGTTTAGTAGAAAAATTGTATGATCAATAATATATAATGGCAGAGCTATCACAAGTGTTGAATTCAATTATATTTTGGCATGTAAGCCAAAAAAAAAATTCCTTCTCTTATTAGATTTGGCGGGGTGGGGAGGTGGTGGTAGAGAGAAACATGGTTGTAGCAAGAAATTCTTTAAACATAAATCATGTTTTCAAGACACAACCAGAGCAGCAGAGGCAACAATAAAACCTTCCCCCGGCAGTAGGAATTATTTTCAGGCCACATTTTAGATTCAGTGGTGCAGAGTCCTGAGCTTGAATTTTTTTTTTTTTTATTTGTAGCACAGCTGTCAAATAAAACATTAACTAGAAAATTTGTTCTGTCAAAAAAAGGATATTCTAGTGCTTGTGGTAATATTTGATATTAGTGTGTGGAGAGGTGGACTGGTATTAAAGGAAACAAAAAATAAAGCTTGAGGAACACTTATGAGATTATCAGAAAATAATTTACCAAAAAGAACAGCAGGTATTTATATGCTGTGATTTATTTAGGAGGAGTGAACCTCCACCTCATAGCAATAACAAATATTGCTGAGGAACACTGCCAGACAGGAAAAAGCAAACTGGAAAAAAAAAAAACAATAATAATGTTTTCCAGAGTTGAGCCCAAAGTATAAATCGTGGAGAATGAAGTTAATTTGTATTAAAACATGAAACTCTTTAGATGTGAATACTTAACTGTCACCCCCTCATCTGAGTCTTCCCTGTTGCCCAGGCAAAGTTTGTTCTCTCCTGTTTTTCTCACTGCTTCTCTCCTCTTTTCTAGTAGTTAACACGAGTCACAGTTACATGTCTGTTGCTGTTTGTTTAATGAGGGCAGAAACCGTTTCTCTATACACAACCGTTTCTCTATGTATGTTTGCCACTGTATACAAGTACGAAGATCTAATGCTCGGCACTTGGTAGGTGCTCAGTAAATGTTTGTTGAATGAAAAATAAGTGTGATGACTTTTAGGGGCAAAAATTAAAACACCAGGAAATTTTAATTAAAAAAGAAACCACAGTCTGAATATCCATGTTTCTAACACTGACATTGTAGACATAGAATAATGACTTAATTAATGAGAAGTTACAAATTATTATGTGTCTTGAGAAATTCTGACAGTCTTTTTAATCCATCCCACTTTTATAGCTAAAACTTTCCCCTTTGTTCTCACTAGCTGGAAACCAAGCAGATAGTTGCTCTTTCGCAGGCCGCCTGGTGTATGTGGAGCTTTTGGGTTTTCTGTTTTGCCACAGACCTCACATACCTAGATGTATTACATTGCTTATCTTCACTTCTACAGCCCACTGAATTGATGGTCGTCAAATCTTAAATAAGTCTACTCTAAATAACCTATTTAAGTCACTCGTATAGTTGACATGCTCTGAGCATTTAGCATAGGCTGAGGCAGAAGTCACTATACATACTCTGTGCTCAAAAACATAATCACATTTTGGGGTGTTCAGTATTTTCAGTAGTTAAAAGTCATGATTTAGCTTTCACTTTTCTGATTAGTACTTCTTTCCTGATGGCTCAGACAGAAAAGAATCTCCCTGGAATGCAGAAGACACAGGTTTGATCCCTGGGTCAGGAAGACCCCCTGGAGAAGGGAATGGCTACCCACTCCAATATTCTTTATCTGGAGAATCCTATGCACAGGCTAGCCTGGTGGGCTTCAGCCCATGGGGTTACAGAGTCTGACACGCCTGAGCGACTGTCACTTTCTAATTTGTAGCAGNGAGATTTTCAAAGCTCATGCCATCAGTCCTATCCAGGAGCTTGAAGGAAAACAGTATTATGCTACAGAACACCCAGCCATTCCTTTGGGACTTTGATCACGGTAATCATATTCTTGAACTCTAGCACATATATGTAAATTCATTCCTTCAGTATTGGAGTCTAATTGGAAAGCTATGGGATAGGAACCTTGATCCCAGTGGGGACGGGGTCAGTGCTCCGCTCAACAAGTCATGAACCTTGACTAGGGGTGACACCCATCCAGATAAAAGGGTACCATTAAAAAATTTGCACAAAGGTACCCTTGGAGTTAGATATAGCCCTGGCATGGGGGTAGTATGTTGAAAATGCATTAATATTTGTTAAATGCCAATTTTAGGTTAGTCACTTGCTGCCATATCATCCAGCAAATCCACTTCTGGGTATACAGTCAAAGAAAACAAAAACACTAATTAGAAAAGACACATGCACCCCAATGTTCATAGCAGCATTATTTATAATAGCCAAGGTATGGAAGCAATACTATGCAGACAAGAAAAATAACAAAATATTGCTATTTGCAACAACATGGATGGAGATGAAGGGGTATTATATTAAGTGAAATAAGTCAGACAGAGAAAGACAAATACTGTATGACATCACTTAAATGTGGAATCTAAAACATAAAATAATGAAATAACAAAAAAAGAAAGACAGATACAGAGAACAAACTAGTGGTTACTAGTGGGGAGAGGGAAGACGATGGGGTAAAATAGGGGTAGGGGACTGGGAGATACAAATTACTATGTATAAAATAAATAAGATACAAATATATGTCATACAGCACAGGGAATACAGTCAACATTTTATAATAACTATAAATGGTGTAAAATCGATAAAACTTTGAATCTGTGTTGTACATATTAAACCAATATAATATTATAAATCTACTACACCTCAATTTAAAAAGAAATGGAGCATTGCTTTCATCCAAGTGTTCAAAGTTCCCTGTTAGTTATTCCTTCCACTCTCTTTTACAAAGCTATCCTGATTTCTAACATATAGATTAGCTTTGCCTATTTCTGAACATCACGTAAATTTGCTCATACAGTGTATAAATATTCATGTCTGAATTATCTCACTCAACTCTGTGAGATTAATCTACATTATTAAATGTACAGGATTTTATTCATTTTCATTCCTGTATAGTGTTAATTTACATGAGTATAGCACAACATATTTTTCCATTCTAATGTTAATGGACATTCAGCTGTTCTAGTTTGGGGAGTATTATTGGTAATGTTGCTTTTAATGTTCTTGTAATGCCTTTGGAACACAACTGTATGCATTTCTGCTGAGAACATACTAAGGAGTAGAAATTATTAGATCACAGAGATATCTATGTTCAGCTTCAGTAAATACTATCTATTTTTCAAAGTGAATGTATCAATTTACACTTACACTAAAAGTGTATTAAAGGTTTTTAGCTATTTCACATCCTTAGCACTCTTCTCCATCTTTATAATTTTAGCCATCAGGTGGATATGTCATTGTGGTTTTAATTTGCATTTCCTTTTTGACTGTTGATATTGAGCAGTTTTTAATATTTTTACTAGTCATTTGGGTACTCTGTTTGTCTATGGCGTGCATTCAAGCATTTTACCAATTTAAAAAAAATTAGGTTGTTTTTCCTTATTGATCTGTAAGTGCTTTTACTTCTAGAGATCAGNTTTGCATTTCCTTTTTGACTGTTGATATTGAGCAGTTTTTAATATTTTTACTAGTCATTTGGGTACTCTGTTTGTCTATGGCGTGCATTCAAGCATTTTACCAATTTAAAAAAAATTAGGTTGTTTTTCCTTATTGATCTGTAAGTGCTTTTACTTCTAGAGATCAGCATTATCCAGTGGAAATACAATTCAAACAATGTATTTGAATTTTCTAACAGTTACATTTAAAAGAGCAAAAAGTTAGAATATGAAGTTAACTTAAATATATGTTTATTTAACCAAATATATCTAACTATTATCATTTCAACATGTAACCAATACAACACTTAAATCATAGTTTGTACACTTTGTTTTCATTCTAAGCTTTTAAAATCTAGTGTGCATTTTATACTTAAATACATCTCAATTTGGACTAACCACATTTCAAGTGCTCAGTAGTTACATATGGGTAGTGGATATTTTATTGTACATTGCAGATTGGCAACCCACTTTGATATTCTTGCCTGGAGAATTCCATAGACAGTAACCTGCTGGGCTAGAGTCCATGGGGTCTCAGAGTCAGACACAACTGAGCGGCTAACACTTTCACTTGCTTATATTTTCTCTCATATCTTGGCTTCCTTTCTCAACCATAATTATACATACATATTTTTAATTATTATTTTGAAAGTTTCAAATCTAAAGAAAAGCTTCAAAACAGTACAAAGAATTCCCTCAGCTCCATTCACCCAAATTCCTCAGTTGTTAAATTTTGCTTCTATTTCTTTCCTTATATACCTATTAAATATATATATCTTTTTTCTGAAATGATTCCCCATCCCCTCTAAAAACTCTACTGTTACCCTCCCTGAGATTCTCATAAATCATGATCAGAACAACTCTTTCAATTTGAAAATCAGATTGATACACTATTTTTTTTTGAGTTTTTTTCTCCTCTTTATTATTATTTTACTTTACAATATTGTATTGGTTTTGCCACACATCAACATGAAAATCCACACACCTTATTCAAATTTGTTGTCCCAACAACATATCTTTCTACCTCATCCAGGATCCTATCCAGGATTAAATGTTGTATTACATTGTGTTCATCAGTATAGCTCAATCTGAAGTAATTGCTCACTTTTTCTATGTCCCTCATATCCTTGGTACACATACATTAACTTTGTTTTTGTTAGTCTTCATATGGAATATGTATCCCATCTTTTTTACTGTTATTCTTTAGCACTTAAAGATACTATTCCATTGTTTTCTAGTTTCTCTTGTTTCTCTTAAGAATTCATCCTACAGGCTTATTGTTGCTTCCTTAAAAGTAACCTACCTTTTCTATCTAGCCAACCTCAAATTTTTCTCTATTTTTCATACGTTTCACTATGATATGACCAAATGAAATTTTCTTTGTATTTATCTTGCTTTAGACTATAGCATTTGTTAAATTCTAGTTAAATGTTTTTCATCAGTTCTGAAATAGTCTCATCCATTATCTCTTCAGCTCTAGCATCTGCCACATTCTCTTTCCATTCCTTGTGGAACTTTAAATACATATGTGTTAGAACTTTTCGGTGTTTCTCTTCTGCCTCTGTATTTTCTATGCTTGCCTCCTCAAGCTTCGGTCTGTATACATTCTTCTGATTCATTTCTCATTTCATTAATTTTTTTTTCAACTTTTATAATCTTCTGTTCCCCATGTATTCATATCTTACTTTTGGTGATGGCACTTTTTATTTCCACATTTTTTATTTGCTTTTTTCCTACTGTTTCTAAAATTCTCCATCTTTTCATTTAGTTTCTTAAGTATAATTATCACCTTTACCATTTGCTGAATTGGTATAATGCCATTAAATCCATTATGTTTTAAAATGAGACAAAATATATTTAAAACATTATATAAATGTTGAATTACTTATCCCCATTCAATTAGACCACTTCAACAGAGGAAGTAGTTTCCTAGAATTGTAATTCTTATTAATACAATGGTCTCATACATAGTCAAATGAGGAAAGCAGATAATTAACTCTTAAGTCCATAACAGTCTCCATAAGCATCAGGCATCCCTTGATGCTATCATCATAATTAGAAATGTACATGACAGGACCTGCTGAATTCTTTAAAAAGTCTTCATCAAAAGTGGCTGCATATAAAATTTTATTATTCTGTTCCAAGTAGTCACCTGCAAAGTTTCATTTACACATGATCATCATTCAAAAAATCCATCACTTAAAGATTCAATAATTCTTGACAATCCTTAGAGCTACCTGAAATTCTGTTTAACTTCTGAATTTTACCATCACACAATTAGTAATACAGGAAATATACATAAAATACAGTCTAGCTTTGTACTATGTCTGAATTTGCTTTAATAAAAAGTTGATAAATTTGCATCAGTCTGGATGTATGTGGACACTCGTGTGTTATATTAGTAACATAAAGCTTGATGTGGGAAATTTTCTCTTTCCCTAAGAACACTGTAGTCTTTACTGACTTTGTTTTTAGAGTGTAATCTATATTTTTTCTTTTAGCCTCTTACCTGAGAAGCCAAGAATCTGCTTCATGATCACAAATTTCCTTGCTTTCTTTTGCTTCCTATGTTCACACTGCAGTCTTCAGCCTTCTTGTAAAACCTGAAGCCAAGTACAGTTAAAGTCCACTCTTGATACTCCAATAGTTGGATTCCTTTTGGGTTTATGTCTACTTAGGTGTTTTGTTTTATTTTGTTTTGTTTGGTATAAGAGGTTTCTTTACATTGAATGCTGAACATTTTGCTTAAAAACTATACAAATTATTTGGGGCTCAAATAATGCTATTGTACAAGATGATTTACTTTTGTTTTGGGTATGCAATAAGGTTAGAAATAGATTATCTTAATGGAGTTGGGGACTAGAGTTGATACAAAACTAAATTTCAGGATTTTTTTTTTTTTTTGAAAGCTACTCTATTTATTTACTTTTATAGCTGAGTTGTATCTCTTTAGACTCCTAACTAAAAGTCCAGGGTGTTTTCCATTCTCTCCTCTGCCATGGTCAGCCTAACTTTTGCTCCCCATTTTTAGAGACTGTCTGATCAAAGTTCTGCTCAAATTCTTTGCTTCTCAGGGAGATTTTCAATTAGCGAATGTTCAAAGGGAACGACAGCACCAACTGTTGGGCTCACCACTTTGGGCTGCCCTCTTTCCAGGGTCTTGGCCCTTCAGATTCCTTTTTCTTTGCTATATCTCTGATATCTTGAAATATGTATGTTTTATCTGGTATTTCTATCTCTTCTCAGCTGGAGANGTTGGGCTCACCACTTTGGGCTGCCCTCTTTCCAGGGTCTTGGCCCTTCAGATTCCTTTTTCTTTGCTATATCTCTGATATCTTGAAATATGTATGTTTTATCTGGTATTTCTATCTCTTCTCAGCTGGAGAATTAGTCTGAAGCAAACCAACATACCAGTGAAAAATATGTTGTCATAATTTCAAAATACTTTGAGAGACCTGTTTCATGTTACTAATAATGTAAACACTAATTTCCTAAAAACACTGTGGGTACTACAAATATTAATATTCCTAAAGACAGTGAAAATAATCAAATTAATACTATGTCTCTTTGCATTTTGTTTACCATCATTGTTACTGCAATTATATTTTGAATAGAAAGGAGACTTGAAGCAAATTGTTCAATAATGTTGAGACCATACTGTTATTCCAGTTAAGTTTTGTTTCTCTTAAAACCTTTTCTATTACTGGGCTTTGTGCACTACTTCTAAAAAAAAAACAAAAACAAAAACAAAAAACCACTGTCTTTTTTGTATATATGTCAAATATAATTTTTTTTTCGTAGAGGCCGGGAAGACATTGGAGTGTTTGTGTTTGTTATATAGGACTTGACACAATTCACTGTGCACTTGCACAATGAGCTACAGGTATCCAGCCTTCCTGGTCCACTGACCAGGAGCATCGCAGAAATAATTTTTAACAAGCAAAAGGCTTCTGTGCTGTCATTTCAATCATGTCCAACTCTTGGCAAACTCTGTGGACTGTAGCCCACCAGGCTCCTCTGTCCATGGGATTCTCTAGGCAAGAATACCGGAGTGGGTTGCCATGCCCTCCTCCAGGGGATCTTCTCAACCCAGGGATCGAACCCATGTCTCTTATGTCTCCTGCATTGGCAGGCGGGGTCTTACTAGTATCACCTGAGAAGNCTCTGTCCATGGGATTCTCTAGGCAAGAATACCGGAGTGGGTTGCCATGCCCTCCTCCAGGGGATCTTCTCAACCCAGGGATCGAACCCATGTCTCTTATGTCTCCTGCATTGGCAGGCGGGATCTTACTAGTATCACCTGAGAAGCCCAGAAGACTTCTCTAAGTTTCCAAAATATCCTCTAGGACTCACTTTTCTTGGAACCTGCATTAGAGCTATAAAATCGTGCCTGTAGACAGTGCTAAGCCTGGGTATGTGTGGATCCCAAGATCATTCTTAGAAGCCAAAGACAGAATGGATCAATAACACCATCACACTGTGCTTTCTGTTGCCTGCCACACTTGCCGGCTCTGAAAGTTATCCTAAACTCAAGTGAGAACAAGTTAGGGTTAATATCTTGGACACCAGGTAAAGAAGTCATCATATACCTTGATATTTCTTCTTAGGTTAGGGTGGGAGTACTCCTAAGCTGGCTAGATACTGTTGCAGTAATAAAAACCTCTCCTATTGTGACCTACCAAGCACTAGGCAATGACCCTCTTTAATCCTGTTATCTTAACCCTCTCAACAACCCTATAAAAAGGAATTACTGTTCCTAATTTAGAGATGAGGAACCTGGGATTTAAACATTAAGGAAAACAAAAGTGAAAGTGAAGTCGCTCAGTCATACCCAACTCTTTGCAACCCCATGGACAGTGGCCTGTACCAAGCTCCGCCGTCCATGGGATTTTCCAGGCAAGAGTACTGGAGTGGGTTGCCATTTCCTTCTCCAGGGAATCTTCCCAACCCAGGGATCGAACCCAGGTCTCCCACACTTTAAACAGATGCTTTACTGTCTGAGCCGCCAGGAAAGTCCTAAACATTAAGTAACTGNCGGACTCAATGGATGTGAGTCTGAGTGAACTCTGGGAGATGGTGATGAATAGGGAGGCCTGGCGTGCTGCGATTCATGGGGTGGCAAGCAGTCAGACACGACTGAGCGACTGAACTGAACTGAGAAGTCAAATATGCCAGGAGCCTTTAAAATCTATTCAGTAGCTATAGATTATTAGAGGCAAAAGCAGCTACTCCATCAGCATTGCTCCCATTTTACATATACAGAAGCTGAGGCCCCAGTGGGCAGACCCTGCCACCCAGCAGCCTCATCCTACCCCCATAGCCGCACAAGTCCTTCCCCAGCGCTGTACTCAGCACTCAAAACAGTGTGTGACGCACAGGAATTCCAGGAGGGTCTGCAGAGAAAGCGGAAAGGAGAGAGGGAAGGAAGGAAAAAGAGAGACGGTGAGCCATCACACTCTGAAATAGACCGAAGCACAGAGATGACAAGAGATTTGCACAAGGTCACACAGCAAGGCAGCAACCAGGTCGCTGGATATTGCACAGAGCCCAGCCCCCAGCTCCACACAGAGCCCACCTGTCCGCCTGGCCCCCGCCTTACACACACACGCCAGGAAAGCCTGCACTGGCCCTGAGCTGGGGCCTGGGGAGACAACGGTGGCCGGTGGCCAGCCAGGGCCCGGATAACGCAGGCCCGGACTCACAAGTCTGCGTCCCGTGAGCCACGCCGTCCCAGTCGGAGAGCTGTCAAGGAAACCGGCCCTCTCGTCACAGCCAATTGAATTTCAGCCAGTTTATCTGTCAGGACAGCACTCACAGGCCCGAATCCTGGAGCTTCCGGCTATAGTCAGAATATACCCCTGACACCCTCCCCCTGTGAATTATGGGGCAGCATTACAGGTTCCTGCTGACCTGCTTCCTTCTCTTTGCCCATCGGGAGGCTGCAGGCCATGCCCACGAGGCTCTCAGCTCCCCGTGGACCACTCCTGTCCAGCGGCTGCAGGAGGGCTGGGTGCTGGGCTGATGCCAGACTGGGCCCTGCCTGCGCTCAGACACACAGCCACCTGCCCACAGGTGCCGTGGCCTTGGGGCCCCCGGCATCTAGATGGAAGGACCAGAGCTGGGGGCTAGGGGCTGGGGGAAGCCTGTCAGGGATCGAAGGCTGCCCAGAGCCCCTGGTCACCTGGCTGGGGAGGGGCCACAGCGTCTGCTGATCAGACCTAAAGAACAGAACTGAGAGGCAGGGATACCTGCCAGATCCCTGGGTCCTGGTGCTCCAGCCATGGGTTCTAAGAGCCCCCATTTCCTCCACCCTACTGTGTGCCAGGCTCTTTATCAATGCTGCCTCCCACATCCGCTCTGCAAGCTGGCTGTCATGTCACCCTGTGGACAGATGGGAAAACCGAGGCCCAGAGAGCTAAGTATCCACCCAAAACCACCCAGCTAGGATGGGAGAGAGGCAGGACTCCGTCAGTTTCCCGCATCTTCTCATTCAGCCTCCTCCACGCCTTCAGGCCTGGGCCAGGGCAGTGTGTGGGTGTGGCAAGCAAATTGTAGGTGTGTTTCAGTGTGCTGAAGCTCCAAAACATTGGCCACCTGATGCAAAGAGCTCACTCATTGGAAACGACCCTGAAGCTGGGAAAGATTGAAGGCAGGATAAGAGGGCCACAGAGGATGAAATGGTTGGATGGCATCACCAACTCAAACGACATGAGTTTGAGCAAACTCTGGGAGATGGTGAAGGACAGGGAAGCCTGGCGTGCTGCAGTCCATGGGGTAATGAAGAATCGGACACGAGACGGAACAACAACAACATGAGTGTGTACGTGTAGCAGAGGAGCGNCATGAGTTTGAGCAAACTCTGGGAGATGGTGAAGGACAGGGAAGCCTGGCGTGCTGCAGTCCATGGGGTAATGAAGAATCGGACACGAGATGGAACAACAACAACATGAGTGTGTACGTGTAGCAGAGGAGCGTGTGTGTATGTGCAAGTGTATGTATGTGCCCCTGTGAGTGCGTGTGAGCAGCCTGCAGTGGGGACACATTGCGTAGGGGTCCTGGTGCATGTGTGTGGACATGTTGACATGCCTGCTGTGTACCCTTGTGGGTGTTTGACACACATGCCCTAAGGCTGGTGGTGCATGGTCGTACACGGGTGGCTGGGTGCATCCCTGTGAATGTGTGTGTTGGTGTGTGTGCACCACAGCTGGGTGTGAATGCACTCACGTGTGTGTTGCAGTGCATCCATCCATGGGTATCTTTTTGTGTGTAGATGTGAATGCATGTTGTGGAGGGACCCGCACAGGTGTGCATTGCCTTGCCTGGGCAGCCTCAACCGAAATCCCTAGAGGCCACAAACTGGGCCTCGTCTTTCCTCCCAGTGCCTCTCAAGCAAAGGGCTGGACTCCATCAATACTAGGAGGACTGGAGTATGTTCAGGTGGTGATTTTCATATAAATACACGACAGCCTCATCGATCAGGTCGAAGTTGCAGTCATCACAGCCTCAGGATTAAACACACCTAGTGGCTTGTTTAGGCATCAGTCACACACATTTGCTTTGGGCCAGGCTGGGCCAGAGCAGGTCACGTAAGAGCAGCCCGACTGGGTCACTTTCCTCCCCGGGTGTGTCGGGCCCAGGGCCAGGAGCCCCGCTCAGCCGCTCCCCAAGAGGCAGGTGTTGTGGGGCTAGTGAAGCAGGGGTCAACAGGTGCCCAGAGGACCAAGGAAGGCAGAGACTGAGGGAGGGAGAGACTGGTGTTTATGCCCCAGGTCTGCGGCTGACTGCTGTGTGTCTTGAGGCAGGTTGCTTGACCTCTCTGAGCCTTGGTCTATGGGGATACTAGTCTCACTTCACTGGGATGTTACGGAATCAGATGAGATCACACGGCAAAGGTCTGGCCCTACACAGGGCACAGAGTCGGAGCACAACCCGTGTTCCCTGTTCTTTGCCGTGGAAACCAGCTCAGATATGGGGGCAAGGGGATCCACCTGGCCCAGCCCACTTCGTCAGAACTGACACCACATCCCTGGAAACCACAGATTCCTATAGGTACTGCCTCCTGAGGCTTGCGTCTGGAGTCAGTAAGGGAACCCTGAAAAGCATTCGCCATGTGAACAGTGCTCAGAGAAGGCCCAGCTGCTATTATTGTTTTTTATTATTATTATTATTCTGTCGTTCACAGATGTAACTCCATTTTCTCTTCCTGTGAATTTAGTGCCAGCCTTTCCCAGCCTTTCCCTGTCTCCCTCTATCTCTCTCTCTTTCCCCATCTTATTGGTGCTTTGCAGCGTCTGGGCCCCCTCTAGGCAAGAGGCAGGCCTGGGGGCAAATATGGCCTGAGGTTCCTTGGAGTGGCTTTCAAGCTCTTAGCCGCACCCAGCTAATCTGTTGTTGTTTTTCATTCACTAAGTCATGCCCAGTTCTTTGCAACCCCATGGACTGCAGCATGCCAGGCCTCCCTGTCCCTCACTGCCTCCCAGAGTTTGCCCGAGTTCATGTCCATGGAATCAGTGATACCACTCAACCATCTCACCCTCTGCACCCAGAATGGGGACCCACAAGGGATTGGAGGAGGACAGTGGGAAGGGAGTTTCTTCTGAAACAACCCACCACCACAGGAAACCAGGGGCTGGAGTCCTCAGGCCCTGGGCGAAGCAGGAGGGCAGCTCAGAATCCCACCTGCCATCTCTGAGCCTCAGTTTCCTCATCTATAAAATGGGACTGCTGCTAGTACTCGCCCCAGCACTGGTTGTATGTATGTCTGTGCCCATTGGGATCAGGGTGGTTTATTGACCATCGGCCATGTGCACCCCACCTCCCAAGCCCAAAGGGCCTCAAATGATGACTTGATTTGGACAATGCCTCCCATGGAGCTCGGAGATCCGTCATGGAAACACGTGACCAGAGCTGAAGGCAGAACCTGTTCAACTTTACCTAGTACCCAGACCACATGCCCATGGTGCCTTGCAAGTTTTATCTGTTTTTTTTTTTTTAATGAAATGATTTTTCCCCAACACCTCGACCTCCCTGCCTCAAAGTGAAAGTGAAGTGTCTGACTCTTTGCGACCCGTGGACTGTAGTCTACCAGGCTCCTCCGTCCATGGGATTTTCCCGGCAAGAGTACTGGGGTGGGGTGCCATTTCCCTCAAAGCCTCTCTGAATTACAAAACGNTTTTTTTTTTTTTAATGAAATGATTTTTCCCCAACACCTCGACCTCCCTGCCTCAAAGTGAAAGTGAAGTGTCTGACTCTTTGCGACCCGTGGACTGTAGTCTACCAGGCTCCTCCGTCCATGGGATTTTCCCGGCAAGAGTACTGGGGTGGGGTGCCATTTCCCTCAAAGCCTCTCTGAATTACAAAACGTACCTCAGTGCAGGTGAACATGGGAAAGATGCCTGGCACTTATAATTCTGTGGCCCCTGTGGCTAATAATACAGACCAGGAGGCTCAGATGGCTGAAGCAGCCAGGATGGGCCTCCACCTCTTCCTGATGCCCTCTGCCTCTTCCTACACTGGGGTACCCAGGAACTGCAGTTCACTGTTCCCCATCACTCACCTGCAGTGGGCGCCCCACTCCCAGCTTTTTAAACAGCACATGTCATTTAGTGTCATTTCTGTAAAGAATAAACACCAACAGACATATGCCTATCCAGGGTTGCCATTCACAGCTGCCCAGGTTGTGCACTGGAGAACTACAGTCACCCCTAACACAGAGTCCCCGACTCTTTCCTCTCCAGTCTCTGTCTTCCCCTTTCGCTTTGGACCTGGAGCCCCCATTTCGCACATGGTTCTGCTGCTGCTTCTCGAACTCTCTGAGTCAGGGCTGCCGAGAAACGTCTTTGTTTCTCTCTCCATCTCTTCCATTTGCCTCACCTCTGTGTGTCGTTGCTCCCTTCTCTTCACTCTTCCCCTCTCCCAGATTCCCAGCCAGGCCTCCCCAGATCCAAGGCCTGTCCCCTCCCAAGAGCCCTGGGTTCAAATCCCACCTCCTCCTATTCTCAGGGATAGATCTTACTTAGGTAGATGACTTCATCTCTCTAGGCCTCCTTCTCTCTAAACTCAGGATATTAAAAGTTTCTACCTTTTCCAATTGTTGAGAAAATTTCTTGAGAAGGTGTCCATGAGGATTTTAGCCATATTCCTGTGCACAGTGAGTGTGCAATACACATCTATGGCTGTGGTGGTGGTTGCTGGTTCTCCTGTTTTTAGTATTGTTACTATTATTACTGGGGCTTCCCAGGGGGCTCAGTGGTAAAGGCTCCGCCAGCCAATGCAGGAGACACATAAGACACAGGTTCGAGCCCGGGGTTGGGAAGATCCCCTGGAGGAGGAAATGACAACCCACTCCAGTATTCTTGCCCGGGAAATCCCATAGACAGGGGAGCCTGGAGGGCTACAGTACATGGCGTTGCAAAGAGTCGGAGAAGACTGAAGTGACTTAGTACATTATTGTTACTATTATCCTCAAGCAAGAAAAAGTTGGGGAGGGTGATCCAGGAAGATGGAACAGTGAGGGTGAAAGTCCCAAAGAGTAATGGAACACGGCGTGTATGGTGCATCTGGGGAAGGGCCCATTGAGGCCCCTCAGAACTTGTAAGAATGATCAAGGTCTGCAACATGATGAAAGATTGGTTTCCCCCAGGAACCAGGGCAAAATTCGCGTAAATCATCCCTGCTAAATGGAGCCAGCAGAGTCGAGGACTTGTTCTCAATTTCCACCAAGCCGCCTCCCAGGCCTCCCTCCTCAAAATAGCGCCCAGATTCCAGGGCTGGGAACCGTGAGGCCCTGCTGGCTCTGGAATGCAGGCAGGGGAGGGGGGACCTGAGACCCCTCCTCGCCTCCTTCCGCAGACGGAAGCACCGACAGTCTCAGGCATAACCACCCCGGGAGACCGATTTCTCTTCATCGTCTGTCCTGTTCCCAGCAACCAGCCCCCACTGGGCCCTTCTTCTCTCCTGCTCGAGAACGGTCCATGGTTGCCCACTGCCTGCCAACCACTGGCCGACTCTTCATGCTGACACTCGAGACCCTACCCAGGCGTCTCCCTTTGCTTTTCCACTTCATTTCCTCAAGTCTCTTCCCTCTCACCACCCACAAACCTCCTGCTTTAGCCACATCAGGTTCTCCAGTCTTCCCCCAAAGGCCTCCCAGTCTTTACACCTCCAGGCCACCTGCACAGGCTCTTCCCTCTGCCTTGTATTCCATTCTTTCCCTTATGCTCTGGAGAACTCTCACTAAGTCTTCCAGACTCACTCCCAATGGCGCCTTCTCGGTGACCTTGGCCCAGAATCAGCCTCCTCCTTCTGTGTGTGCCTTCACCTGCTTCATGCACCCGAGGACAGGCACGCCTACAGCAGCACCCATGGAGACGCAGGATATCACAGCTCAAAGGGCCCTTAGGAATCTTCGAGTCCTAGGCCTAATTTTTAGCAACAGAATCTTTTGTTCAAACAAAATTTTTATATGGAATTCCAGCATATAGAATGGATAGACACAGCTTGGCCCTAGTCCTACATTAGTTGCAGCTCTTTGGGTCGTAAGCTACAGAAACTCAACTCGAACTTGCTGAAGCAAAAATAGAAATGTATAGACTCATACAACTGAAAAAAAAAAAAATACAAGACATCAGGTATGGCTGGATCCAGGAGCCGAAAGGATGACTTTGGGAATCTGTTTTGTATATTGGTTCTATTTTCTGCAGGAGACCCAGGTTCCATCCCTGGTTCGGGAAGATCCCCTGGAGAAGGGAATGGCTACCTACTCCAGTATTCTTGCTTGGAGAATTCCACGGATAGAGGAGCCTAGTGGGCAAAAGTCCATGGGGTCACAAGGAGTCAGACACGACTGAGCAGCTAACACGGTCACTTTCTTTCCATTGGCTTCATTCTCAGACAGGCTTTTCTCCAAACCCTGATCAAGAATGGTCTCCAAAGCCTGATCTCCCATCCCCTGGCTCAGCCACTCCAAGGGAAAAAGAGTCTCGTTCTGAAGTTCCAGCAAAGGTACCACGAGAAAGTTTTATTGGTTCTGATTGGCCAGATTTGAGTCATGGGATTGGTGCAAACCACTCACTGTCAGGTCATTACGCTGACCTCACCAGCCCATCCTGTGTCACTGGCCGCCATCTGGAGCCAGGGGTTGGTTAACCCCTTCAGAACTACATGAACTGATGACAAGGAGGGAGGAAAAAGGAATGTGGACAGGTTCCTCCAAAACGATACCCACCCCATTGAAACCTCAGCCATTCTCATCCGTCTGCCTTCCTTTTAGCCTGCAAGGCATGTTCTGAATCCTTAGGACTTCTGCAGGACATGATTTGAAAATCATGTCTCTAATATTATTTTATAGAAAACAATTGAAGGCCCAGAGAGGGAAAGTGGCTCCCCAAAAGTCACACAGCACTTTCCAACATCACAGTCCCAATTCCTTGATAGTGCCTATTGGGTCCTGGATGAATCTTGTCCTACTCTGGGTCTGTAGCGTCTCCATACCAGGTTTGGCTGAAAGGATTTGTCAGTTGTCGGCTCGCTTGTCTAACTAAATTAATGTTTTACATTTCTCCACCAGTTTGAAAACTTTAAAAAAAATTAATCCCATCATTTCAACAAGTGTAACAACTAAATTATCATCTTTACATGATTAAGGAGCCTGCCGCGTCTTCTCTTGGCAAACACTGCATGCACATAATTTTACTAAATGTAATAAACCAACCATAGAACTATTAATTTTGCCATGGTATTCATCACAATTAGAAATGCATGAACCTTAAAATGATAAAAACCGAATGGAATACTGAAATCATAGGAAATTCCCAATCCTCCCTCTGCAGGCTGAAGACAATGTCATGAGATGCTGAATAAGGTCGAGAGATAGAAATTGAAAGTCATCTGCCTCTGAGCTACATATACTGCAACACACTCAGCATGAGACAGACCAGGGTGAGAACACTTGGCTAACTCAACGAGGCATTTCTCAAAATCTAGACATCTATGAGGAACAAGATGGCAGGAAAAATTCCCTTCCTTTTCAGAGCTCTATAGTCTCCAAAAGTGTCCAGTCCTGGAATAGCTACTACATGGCCAAGGAACCATCACCTCACTTCCCACACCCATGGCAGACATTATTAATCGATCACAGCACTCTTTCCTGCCAAGTGTAGATAGCTTGGAAACTCAGCACAATCACAGGATGATAGTGACTGTGATTTAGTCCAATCTTACTAGCTTACAGGGAGAGAAACTAGGCTGCAGAGAGGGAGATGACTTAGTCAAAGTCAGACAGAGATTCAGGCTGGAGTCTAAGGTAGAAGCTGGGATGATGTGGCTTTATTGCTATAGGCCAGGAGGCTGACCTCTCACTGACAAACAGCTCCTCTTTCAACCTCCTAAAGAGAACATCTGAGCTATAGGCCACTAGTGGATCAAATATCCCAATGTCCCCTCTCTTTTTTCTCCTCCTGCAATTTTTTCCAATTTACACTAACTCTTTGCTCCCCTGCATTATTGCTGGAAATCTCCTGGAGAACAATTTTGCAGTTTGTGTTTCAAAAGACTCATACATCAAATATGCTCTTGCTTGAAATTCCTAGAATTTATCCCAAGAACTTAAATATACAAATGTCCCCAAAGCATGTTCATCATGCTATGTTTTAAATAAAAGGGAAATAGCCTAATAATTTAACTCATTGTTTTAAAACCATTTGGACTTCCCAGGTGGCTCAGTGGTAAGAATTTGCTTGCCAATCAAGGAGACACAAGAGATGCCGATTTAAACCCTGGTTCAAGAAGAGCCCAAGAGTAGGAAATGACAATCTAATTCAGTATTCTTGCCCAGAAAATTCCATGAACAGAGGGGCCTGGCAGGCTACAGTCCGTGGAGTCGCAAAGAGTTGGACACGACTGAGCATGCACTTAAAATGAGATATTTGTTAACATTAAAAAAAACTGATCATGGTATGTTTTTAGTGAGAGACATGGCTGTTCAAACAGCGTATGTTGCTTGGTCGGAGAAGGCAATGGCACCCCACTCCAGTACTCTTGCCTGGAAAATCCCATGGATGGAGAAGCCTGTTGGGCTGCAGTCCATGGGGTCGCTGAGTCAGACACGACTGAGCGACTTCACTGTCACTTTTCACTTTCATGCATTGGAGAAGGCAATGGCAACCCACTCCAGTGTTCTTCCCTGGAGAATCCCAGGGATGATGGAGCCCAATGGGCTGCCGTCTGTGGGGTCACACAGAGTCGGACACGACTGAAGCGACTTAGCAGCAGTAGCAGCAGCATGTTGCTTGGTGTCAATTCTATAAGGAATAAATAGCAAAACACACACACACACATATACACCCAAGGTTGCCATACACAGTTGCTCAGGTTGTGCACTGGACAACTACAGTCACTCAGAATACAGTATGAATGGTGCCCAGTGGAACTGGATGGTGCTCCATCCCTGCATATAACTTAAAAAACATGATGGGTTGTTTACCAAAACGATAACAGTGACTATTGTGGAGGGGTGATTTTTGTAATGTTTGTCGTTGTTCTGTAGTATTTCTGTAATGAACATGGTTCACTTGTGTAAAAATAATAATTTTTCATAGCGCTTTCCTGCTGTGACCCACTTGTGACCTGTGCTGGCTTATTGCACTACATGCCCAGGCTGGCTCTGATGCGTGTGTATGTGTGACAGTAGTAAATACGCACGGGAGGACCCACAGGGGCCGGGCATTGTGCCAGGGGTGCATCTCGGCCCTCTCGAATTTCAGATCCCATGGAAGGGACGGACATCAAGCGAATCCTGCAAACCGCTGTGGGCCAGAGCTGTTGGGGGGTGCAGAGCGCCCTGCCCAGCTGCGCAGTGCCTGGGGCTCCAGGGAGGCATCCTTGGGGGTGTTCTGTAAAGCGCATTACAGGGCCACCTTGCCTCCCCACCGGACCAAGCATCTAGGGGCACGTACTGTGCATTATCAGACTTCTCAGACCACAGAACTCAGACACCTTCCAACAGAGGCTGGGGCTGGCCAGCTTCTAAAACGACACCGAGCCTGGCACCTGGGACTCTCCATAACAGTTAAATACCGCAGAGCTGGGACTTCCCTGGTGGTCCAGTGGGTAAGACTCCGAGCTCGCAAAGCAGGAGGGCCCGGGTTCAATTCCTGGTCAGGGAACTAGATCCCACATACTCAGACTGAGAGTTCATATGATTCAAATAAAGATCCTGCTTCCTGCGACGAAGATGGAAGATCCTGCATGCTACAACCGAGACCCGAGCCAAATTGAAAGGAAAAAAAAAAACAAAAAAACCCCAGAGCTCTGAAGCCAGCAGAACTGGGTATAAATCCAGACAATGACTGAACCTCAGTTTCCTCATCTGTGAATTGGGTAGAACCATGGTTCCTAACTCCTGAGGATTCAGTGAAGTAAAACAGGCAATGTATAATGAACACAGGGCTTGGAGCAAGCGTTCCATGGATGGTAGCATTTATTACTTATTGTTAACATTATTATATCAGGGCCTCGGCTGATGAAAGGATCAGACATCAGCTCCACNTGGAGGAGTCCATCCTTCCTCAGTAGTGCATTTTCCAGTGGCCCAGCTTTCAAAGCTCTTCAGCCTACAACTTGGATCTAGTAAATCCCCTACCTCCTGCCCAGCTTCAGAGTTCTCACTCCCCTGGCTTCCTGGCCTGGGAGGCACAGTTCCTGCCCCAAAGCGGGCTCCACAGGAATCCCCACTGCTGAGTAGGCTAGCTCAGAGCCACTCCTCTCTGGGAGCTGGGCGGCTGGGGCTGCCCGGCCCCGCCTCTGTTTCTTGGGCAACGCAGTACACAAACCCCAGGCCTGGTGGAGCTCCTGAGATGTGCTTCCTTAAAGCAGGTGAGGAGGGCTGTAGTAGGGGAGTCTACAGTAGAGGCAGGAGGAAGAGTAGGAAGGCTGGGAAAGAAGAAGGGCAAAAGGAGGAGAAAATGCAGTTCATCTCTTTACCTAGATTTGAGCTACCCTTTACATGGATTTTTCTTAAGGGTCTGCCCTTAAGAGCCCTGTCCCACAGCCCACCCCTCTCTAGCCCTGAAACTCTCACTTAAATCAAGGAGCCTTTCCTTATGTGAAGTTTCTCTTCTTTATCTGCAGAGCCGCTGCTTAACTACTCCTTTGGAACATGTCAACATAGGGAGATCTTTCCTCACATCCATCCCCCAAGCTTGTTGGGAAACAAATTTCCCCCTATTAGAGGAGCCCCCAACAGAGGGCCTGGATGTTACATAGCAGAAGATGTGAGTATTCACCTTCCCTTAGATGGGTCTCAGTTCCCAGACCCTTATCTAAGGAAACCCAAGTTTTCCCGAATAAAAGCCCTGTGGGATTTGTGACCATCAGGGTCCCAACATGAGAAAGTGCCCTGGTCCTCTACAATCAGAGAGTAAAGGGCCACTGTTCCCCTTCGCCATCCCCACCAGATGCAAGCCTGGGCCTCCTGCAGTTCCCAGTACTGTTCCTTCACTATTCACAGTCACAAAGACCAGTGACTCAGTATCTCCTCTTAGTCCAAACCTGGACTGTGGTTGGGCTGATAGGTAGTTTATAAAATTGTATAATCATACTGATAGTTGAATTAGAGCAGATTCAGCTCTGTGGGACCCAGAAAACTGGATTCACTGGAATGTATAGAAATGGCATTCTCTCTGCCTATCTAGCCACATTCCTTTGTAGGAATGCAACTGTTTGTGTTACTTATGTAATTGTAAGGTCATGATTCAGAAGAATTAAGAAAGAAAGAGCAACTTTGGCAGAGAATATTCAGGAAAACTTTAAGTTCAGACTGTTTTAATAACTATAATGTTCTCTATATGTGTTTTTTCTTTGTTTTCTACATAACACCTGAAGAAGTATGGCTTGGCATACAGTCTCTCTAAGATCCCGACCAGTAAAAAAGGATACACTCTTGGCGCCAGAACAGCCATGAGGTTTAAGCCAGTTATCAAGGTTAGACATGACTGAATGTGCTTAGATTTCACTTTGATCCATGTTGTTGAATGTATTTGCATTGGGGAGCATAGCTGGAGGCTACCTAAAGAATATGCCCAAAATTCAAGACAAAAAATCTTTTGGGCAAAAGCCACTAAAAAATCTATCTTAAAAGCATGGATGTTAACATGGCAAATGTGTGTGTGAGTGTCCTGGGAGAGTATAAAATAATTCTAAGAAGAAATAACACCAAAGCAAGGTTTTAGCCCTGAGACACTTGCTTGTAAAATACTAGAAGCTTTGTTTATACACATCATATAATTATATGTAATATATAATATCTTATCAGTTAAAAAACCAATTCCAACTTCATTCTTTTGTGTAACTGGATTCAAGTCTTAATTATCTTCTGTTAATCTCTTGTTGGACTTTTCCTTGACACTTAAGCTCAGGAAGAGGGATACTGGCTCCAGAAGAATCTGAGTGGGATGGCGGGATGGTGGGGATAGTAACTGTAATAAGTTACCATGGCTTTCTACCCTCGTAGATTTGCTTCTACAGCCTAAGCATTAGGTATGTTTACGTAGCTGAACCATACACTTATCTTGGTTTTCTACCTACTGTAGGCCATTTCTATAGATTGAGGTAGTTAAACCATAGATGATACATGACAGGGAAAGGATAACTTTGTTTTTTCTAATTAAAAGGCTTTACATGTATATATCACCCTCTAACGTATTGATCTTTTTCTTGGAAACAGGATATGACACCTTACCCAGGCATGTACCAGACAGTCAATGTTCAAGAGCAAACACACAAACCAAATTTTGCTCCATTTAATGCCTTGTTGCCTCGCTTTCAGACATACTCAAAGGACTCTTATTATCCTAGGTATGTGCCCCTTTTTCTGCTGCACTTCAACAAAGAGCAATAGGAAACGAAGTACAAAAAGGGGTTTCATCCCAACCATGCCCTCTAAATAAGAAACCATCTAGCTTTAAAGATTCAACCTCTTGCCTTCTAGATCTCTAGAAATTATAGAGTGGTAGAGTGTAGTGATTCATTCAATGAATATTTATAAAAGGCCAAGCAGTTGTGTGGATTCCAAAGATTTTGCATTAAACCCATCATGCAAGATTCCTGATTTCTTTACATTCTAGAGTCCAGACAGATGAGAAGCAAACAAACAAGAAAATATCAATAGTAACAAAGAGAGTGACTATATAATTTATTAGTCAGCACATGACACTTCTGAGACTTGAAATGGGGTCTTATTAATAATTATACCAAGACAGTAGCCATTAGCTGGGGCTGTCATAGACACATTAGGAAGTAAGGTGACCTGGTGGTGTGCTGAATGAAACCAAACAAGATGATGATATGATACAGAGTGGTGGACTAAAATCAATATACTTTGGCAAAGATTGTCAAGACAGATCTTTTAGGGAAATGACACTTGGTCTGAAATCATTATGACAAGAATGGGCTGGCCCTGTGAAAATCTAGGCCCGGAGTTTCCCAGGCAGAAGGAACTTCAAGTACAAAGGCTATTACTGGGAAGGAAATTGATGTGCAGAAAAAAAGAAAGAAGGTTAATGTGGCTACAGTATCGTGGGCAAAGAGGAAGTGAGAATGGGGTGGGGAAGGTGAGGGTGGTGGTGGCTATAGCACATAGGCCAGTAGACCAAGGACGGCAGTCTCTGTGCTTTAGGAAGCTGTTGAGAATGTGTGGAATGGTAGGGCATAGGGTCAAGGTCTTTTTTTTTTTTTTTTACTGGTGAGAATTTCAAAGATCAGAGAATGAGTGTAACTTTTTCAAGGTTGTAGTAAGGAATAGAGATAAATTGACTCCTGATTCCTTTGTCCACTCTACATGTTATTTCCACAGCAAAGAGTCTATACCAAAAGAATGTTATGAACAAAGGCTATAATTAAATAATCCCATTGTCAAGGAATTTTACATGGTTCTACTTTACTGACCCCAGATCGTTGATACTTTAAATTAGCACTTTTCTTTCCTTCTCAATTTTACATCGTGAGCAGTACTTACGCATCACTGTATTAACTTTATCATCCACCATTACTGGGATCTTTTGGTCTCTCAGCTAAGGAGACTGAGCTTCCAGAAATATTTTAAACTGGAGTTGAGTTTTCACTTTGTCAAGACTAGATACCTTGAACACTGAAACTTAGTTAGAAATACTTTAACAGGCAAAGGAATCCTATGTGAATCAGTTGACTGCCTTTTCCCAAAGGGTTAGGACTCTAGGTTAGGGGTAGAAGGTTATATATGAGTGCTATCTCATTGCACATGATGTTCTTTATTTTTTCTAGCCCTACCACATACAACCCAGAGATAAAGGCACCCAAGAGAGTCAGATGGCCAATGAAATTTGGATCTCCAGACTGGGCTCAGGTTCCATGTCTACAGAAAAGAACCCTGAGAGCTGAGGTAATACGATTGGACTTCTCTGGAGTCCTTTACCTAATATTTCCATGTGTATCAGTGATTCTTAACCAGGAGTCTGTGAATAAGCTTCAGTTAAGTCCTTGTTCCCCTGAAATTACTTGCACGATCTTTGTGTATATGCATATGGGAATTTTTTTTGGAGAGTTACCCAATTTCACTAGATTTTTAAAGGTGAGTGTGATGGAACAGAAGTCACATTTTCTTATTTAGTCCTCAAATAATCTTCTGTGGTTAGTCCAAAATAATTATCCTCTGCAACTGAAGAGGAAACAGGCTCAGATGGATTAAGTGGCTTTTTGCAGTTGCTCAAAAAGAGCCTAGATCTGGTGACTTCTAAGCTGCTGCTCCTCCCATCACACCACTTAGTGTTAGATCTTCAAGGGCTGTGGATCATTCTGCCAAGAACACGGATTTTTGGAACTACCTGGGTCCAAATTCTAGTTCCATATTTGCTTGCTGTGTGATTTTGTCTAATAATCTTACTTTTCTAAGCATCAGTGTGCTTAGTGTTAAAATGTATTTAATAATAGACTCTATCTGATAAAGTTGTAAAGATTGAGATATTGTAGAAAAGTATTTAGTGCCATACTGAGCATAAGAAATGCTCAGTCCATGTCAGCTATCATAATTCTAGAGGTGCCCTTTATTCTCCAGTGGAATTTGGGATTAATTCTGCAAGTATGTATTAAAATGCCAAATGGATTAACATCATTATGCTAGGGCCTATGGGTAACATTCAAGAATTAAACATATGATTTTTCTTTTCAAGAAGTTTACCAGCTATAGTTTTTAAATGATTATTTATTTATTTATTTATTTATTTTTCACCGTGCTAGGTTTTCGTTGCTGCGCATGGGCAGGCTTTCTTTGGTTGCGGCAAGCAGGGGCTACTCTTCCTGGCAGCGCTCAAGCTTGTTAATGCAGTGGCTTCTCTTGCTGCAGAGCACAGGCTCTAGACACACAGGCTACCGTAGGTGCAGCACATGGGCTCAGCAGTTGGGACTTGCGGGCTCTAGGGTGTGGGCTCAGTAGTTGTGGGGCACGGGCTTAGATGCTCAGGTCATGTAGAATCTTTCTGGACTAGGTATGGAACCCATGTCCCCTGCATAGGCAGGTGGATTCTTATCCACTCTACTACCAGGGGAGTCCTACCAGCTATACCTGACAATTTTCCAAGTAGAAAATAACTCCTAGTATGACACTTCCAGAGTAAGATGACAAAGAGTAGATGCCCAGGGCAATGCTGAAAGACTCAGTGAGACTAGGTCACTATGGGGCTGAGGTTCGGCTAGGCCACAACAGGTATAACATGCATGCCTATTTCACAGGGCCAGGAAGACCAGAGGCAGTGGGCTCTCATTTGAATATTGACCTAGATAATATTCTTTCATTGCAGCTGCCCACAGACAAAGACTTTAGAAAGCGTCGGAACCGTCTGGCCTACCTAAGCCTGTACTATGACTGAAAAGCTGTGACTCTCTTCACGTGCGCCTCCTGACCACCAACCCTCCAGGACAGTGCAATGCAGAGCCCGAGGCGCTCTTGTCTTCCTGCATTGCTCTGACCCTCCTGTCTACCAGCAATCGGGCACAGGGAGGGGCAAGGGCCTCATAAGTACTGCATGACAGTGTAAAGACTAGTTTAGAAGGCTGTTTCTCCTGGTGCTGGTTTGTTGTGTATTCATGTAGAAGGGCTAGCGGGGCTCCTACTGAGTGTTCAGTGGGGTGGCTCCATGACTGAAATGTTATACTCGTGGGTCCTCACCCTCTAATTCCCAGCCACAAGTTTTATGTTTTCTACCATTAGCTTGGGGCTTTCCTGCTGGCTCATCAGTGAAGAATCTGCTTGTGATGCAGGAGTTAGATGGGTTCAGTCTCTGAGTTGGAGATCCTCTCCTCTGGAGAAGGAAATGGCAACCCGCTCTAGTATTCTTGCCTGGGAAATGCCATGGAAAGTGGAGCCTGGCAGGCCACAGTCCATGGGGTTGCAAGAGTCAGACACGACTTAGCAACTAAACCACCACACCACTAGCCCTGGTGATAGGAGACAGTTTATTGTTCTATACATGTCAAGGCTTTGAATGGCTTGCTGGGCCTTGTTTTGGGCCTTTTGGGATACAGAGGACACTTAAAGGCAGAGTAAATGTTTTAGGAGTGCTTCAAAGTGTCCGAGTTTCCCGCCATGGAGTGGGAAGGTCCTGATTTGACTGCCTTTCCCTGTGCTGCGCTGAGTCGAGTCTGACTCTGTGACTCTGCGGACTGTAGCCAGCCAGGCTCCTCTGTTCATGGGATTTCCCAGGCAAGAATACTGGAGTGGCTTGTTGATTTGATTGCCTTTCTCAGGTTCGCGTAAAACTCAAAGAACCAATAATCCCCCTCCCCCTTTCCTATTACATCATCTATTTAGTCTGTCAGTCATCATCATACTGAATTCCAAACATGCCTCAGGCAGAGTGGCAAACACTGGGGATGCAGCAGGAATCAGAAAAGACTCATCTACTGGCTCCATGGCCCTGGACTGCAATATGAGAAGGACTTCCCAGGGAGGCTAGTAGATTGGATCTGCCCCCGTCTTCCAGTTTGAATCATACCTGAAAGCCTCACAAGTTGCTTAGGTGTGCCAAGGTCAGAAGTCACGACAGCCATGTTCAAAGCACTCATCTAGACATTGCCTGGTATGTGTTCATTTGCTCAGTTGCACTCCCACTCTTTGCGGTCTCATGGACTGTAGCCCACTGGGATCCTCTGTCCATGGAATTTTCCAGGCAAGAATACCCGAATAGGTTGCCATTTCCTTCTCCAGGTGACCTTCCCCATCCAGGGATCAAACCTGCATCTCCTATGTTGGCAGGTGGATTCTTTACCACTGAGCTACCTGGGAAGCCCAGACATTGCCAGGAATACAGGCCTTTTACTTCCAACACAAACCTTAATAACTCAAGTATGATTTCTTCAGAATGGGCATTAAGTGTAGTCTAGCTTCTTGTATTGGGAAGGTCCTTCTATGCCTACTCAGCCTTCTTATGTATTTATTTATTTGGCTGCATTGGGTCCCAGTTGTGGCACAGAGGGTCTTCATTGTGTCAGGCAGGATCCTTCTTTCTGTTGCATGGATGCTCTAATTGTGGCATGTGGGCCCAGTAGTTGCAGCGTGTGGGCCTCAGAGAATGTAGGCTTCAGTAGTTGTGGAACTTGGCCTCTCTAGTTGTGGCACATGGGCTCCAGAGTATGCAGTCTCAGTGGTTGCGGCACACAGGCTTAGTTACTCACAGCATGTTACTCACAAGATAACATGTGAGTTACTCACATGGATTTTAGTTCCCCTACCAGGGATTGAACCCGTGTACCCTGCATTGCAAGGTGGATTCTTCATCACCAGACTACCGAGGTAGTCCTCTAATTAGCCTGATGGCAAGACTTCATGTGTCTGGATAACAAAGAGTGAGATGCTGCTAGTGCCTCAAAAAACTATAGCCTGCTGTACTCTTCAAGGCCATCTCATGGTAAGTGTTAGGTGGGGAACAAGGCACTGGAAGATGAAACCTACTAAATTATGCTGAGAGGCCTATTTCTTTAGGGGACAAGATCCTCTGAAGAAAATAGTGAAAGTTCACTGGAAATCAACTTAAAATATTAAGATAATCCTGGATACCTCAATCTAAAAACATTTACTCCATTTAATCTGATGATTTAAAGCTTTTTATTATCATGTTTAAAGTATTTTTATGACTTGAAATTAGTCAAGATTAACCTTTCTCACCTCTTTCACACACATCCCTTTCTTTTCTCCTTTGGCTCCATATAAATGCAGCTTTTTTCAGAGGTGGTAATTTAGCATTTGTTATTTCTCTGACACAGGGTCTTGGGCCCTTTCTTTGGA
Source organism: Neotragus pygmaeus (assembly GCA_006410875.1). Classification (NCBI taxonomy): domain Eukaryota; kingdom Metazoa; phylum Chordata; class Mammalia; order Artiodactyla; family Bovidae; genus Neotragus; species Neotragus pygmaeus. The sequence continues at coordinate 254,162 of SJYV01011308.1, forward strand.
GGTGTTGACAAGAGTGAGAGAATTTTTTCACATGGCTGTTTGGTTCACACTCTCAAGGCTTTTGCCAGGGAAAGAAACTCCCCTTTCTAAAACGGTAGTTTGATTTGATAAAAAGTAAAATTTTAATTTCAATAAAAATAGCTTTTATTAACCTTCAGGGTCACTTGAAATGCTGAACTATATATACAAGTACATAAGAAAAAATACAGACGATTATAAAAAATAAAACATGCAATTTCATATTTATTTTACATATGGGTTTGGTTCAAGGTGTTTATAGGTTTTTTAGGTTATAGTGGAGTAAAACCTCATCATAATGCTGCTTTAGTAAGGTAGGGCTTCCAAACTGACAGACAGACTGATATAATACATAGACAACATGGAGTATTGGCAGATGGAATTTGACATGCAGCATGAGAAAATCGAAAACAAAGTAGAGTTTTTCCAACATTTTAAATTGAAGGCCAGTTACAACATGTGCAGGTTTGGTCGAACACCAGACCTTGGTTACACTGGAAGTAGAAGGTCCTGCCTCCTGCACAGTGGTAGAACTTGGTGTTGTCTTCAGGATCGCTATAAATGCCATCTGCTTTACCAGTGCAGAAACGTTCATCTCCTTCACTGCCCCCACCACTGCCACTGTCTCCACCAATATTGGCACAGAAACCTTCACTTCTGGGTATCACTTGTTGATGATACCAAGTCTTGGTGGCTGATGGAGTGCATTCTAAAAGAA
>SJYV01011308.1:255630-281244 GCA_006410875.1 Neotragus pygmaeus
CTTTCAACATTGACCTTTTGCTGTTTTTTTTTTTTTTTTCTCGTTCTGGCAATTCAGACATTTTATTTTTCATTTTACTCTATTGCTAGAACACTCTCCACCACCACAATTTGCTGCCTCTTACTCCCTTTCTCTATAATTTGAGCCCATCTTTTTTTAAAATTAACTTTATTTACTTATTTCTTTAGGCTGTATGAGTCTTTGTTGCTGTGTGTGGGTTTTCTCTAGTTGTGGCGAGCGGGGCTACTCTCTAGTTGCACCCCTCTGTCTTCTCATTGCAGAGGGCTTCTCCTGTTGCAGGGCACAGGTTGTAGATTGTGTGGGTTTCAGTAGATGTGGCACATGGGCTTAGTTGCCCTGCAGCATGTGGGATCTTCCCAGACTAGGGTTAAACCCGAGTTCCCTGGATTGGCAGGCAGATTCTTAACCACTGGAAGACCAGGGAAGTCCTGAACCTATCTTTTTATAATTATCTTTTAACAGGTTTTACAGTAAAACAACAACAACAACAACAAACAAATAATGATTCTGTAAATTTCCTGAAAGCAGTGACATAGGGAACCCTATATCTTCCACTTCTTTATCTCTACCACCACCTTTAGGCCTTCTCCAGAGATGCTTAGCCAAGGAACATACAAAGTCACACACTACTGAGTCAGCAATGTGAGCCTTTATCCCTGTTCTTCTTCAAGACCTACCTCCAACCCTCACCACTAGCAGCCAAAGACAATATCTGCCTTTAAGGCAGGTGGGAAGTGGCTAAGCCGGCCTGCCTATTTCTAAGTTAGGATATGGCGCACAGAACGGAGAGATGCAGTTTACTTTAGAGAAAATGTTAGCACATACATCAGACTCACTTTGAAGGTATCTGATTCTTCCTCCCAGACAAAGCTTTCCTGAGAAGAAAAGCCCATCTCTGAAGTATAAGGTATATTCAAAACTTCACTCACATAGCTACTGAACTTAGACTGGCCTTTTTGATTGAAGAATGCATTTCTAAAAAGCTTCTTCCTATAAGTCACTAGTCACTAATGAAGTTACTCAGTCATGTCCGACTCTTTGTGACCCCGTGGACTGTAGCCCACCAGGTTCCTCTGTCCACGGGATTCTCCAGGCAGGAATACTGGAGTGGGTTGCCATTTCCTTCCCCAGGGGATCTTCCCGACCCAGGGATCGAACCCAGGTTTCCTGCATTGCAGGCAGACGCTTTAACCTCTGAGCCACCAGGGAAGCCCTTCTTCCTGTAAACTTGTCCCTTTTTCACATGTGAGAGTCTAGATGCTCTGTGGCTGCCTCATGCACTCTTGTCCCTCTGCAGCTGCCATTCTTGCAGCTTGACCTGCATCATCTTTAGAACACTGTGGTGAACTCAGTAGTGACGCACCTGAGGACAGGCCCAGGAGTGACTGCAGCTTGCGTATGAGTGGATATTTGCCCTCATTGCAGAAGGAGCCTAAGAAGTCATCCAGGTCGATGGCCCAAACCATGGCCCCACCAAAATTGTTCTCCTTAAGAAAGTCAACCTGTGGATGAAGAGAGCGCTTGGCAACCGAAATCAAATGGCATTTACACAACAAACTGGAGTACAGGGTGACAAGGTGATATTAGGGAGAAAAATGCAAGTGGCTTGAAACCCTGTTGATATTTCTTTTTTGAAAGAATGTGATATGCACTTTGTGAATTCAAGGTTTGATGGGCTATCTCAGCTCCATTCTTGTTTTCTTTCTCCAGTTAATAAATTCTTCCTGCTGCTGCTGCTAAGTCACTTCAGTCATGTCTGACTCTGTACGACCCCATAGACAGCAGCCCACCAAGCTCCCTGGTCCCTGGGATTCTCCAGGCAAGAACACTGGAGTGGGTTGCCATTTCCTTCTCCAATGCATGAAAGTGAAAAGTGAAAGTGAAGTTGCTCAGTCGTGTCTGACTCTTAGTGACCCTATGGACTGCAGCCTACCAGGCTCCTCCATCCATGGGATTTTCCAGGCAAGAGTACCGGAGTGGGTTGCCATTGCCTTCTCTGTATAAATTCTTAGGTATATATATACACATGTAGTATATTAATAGCATTAATTAATATAATCATATATTATCTGTCTCTTATACACATCTTCTCATTGCAGAGGGCTTCTCCTGTTGCAGGGCACAGGTTGTAGATTGTGTGGGTTTCAGTAGATGTGGCACATGGGCTTAGTTGCCCTGCAGCATGTGGGATCTTCCCAGACTAGGGTTAAACCCGAGTTCCCTGGATTGGCAGGCAGATTCTTAACCACTGGAAGACCAGGGAAGTCCTGAACCTATCTTTTTATAATTATCTTTTAACAGGTTTTACAGTAAAACAACAACAACAACAACAAACAAATAATGATTCTGTAAATTTCCTGAAAGCAGTGACATAGGGAACCCTATATCTTCCACTTCTTTATCTCTACCACCACCTTTAGGCCTTCTCCAGAGATGCTTAGCCAAGGAACATACAAAGTCACACACTACTGAGTCAGCAATGTGAGCCTTTATCCCTGTTCTTCTTCAAGACCTACCTCCAACCCTCACCACTAGCAGCCAAAGACAATATCTGCCTTTAAGGCAGGTGGGAAGTGGCTAAGCCGGCCTGCCTATTTCTAAGTTAGGATATGGCGCACAGAACGGAGAGATGCAGTTTACTTTAGAGAAAATGTTAGCACATACATCAGACTCACTTTGAAGGTATCTGATTCTTCCTCCCAGACAAAGCTTTCCTGAGAAGAAAAGCCCATCTCTGAAGTATAAGGTATATTCAAAACTTCACTCACATAGCTACTGAACTTAGACTGGCCTTTTTGATTGAAGAATGCATTTCTAAAAAGCTTCTTCCTATAAGTCACTAGTCACTAATGAAGTCACTCAGTCATGTCCGACTCTTTGTGACCCCGTGGACTGTAGCCCACCAGGTTCCTCTGTCCACGGGATTCTCCAGGCAGGAATACTGGAGTGGGTTGCCATTTCCTTCTCCAGGGGATCTTCCCGACCCAGGGATCGAACCCAGGTTTCCTGCATTGCAGGCAGACGCTTTAACCTCTGAGCCACCAGGGAAGCCCTTCTTCCTGTAAACTTGTCCCTTTTTCACATGTGAGAGTCTAGATGCTCTGTGGCTGCCTCATGCACTCNTTAAGCGAAGCTGGGTTTTTTTCTTTGTTTTTCTCCCACACATTTTGCAGCAGTAAGAACAAAATTGACTAGAAATGGAAACCAGTAGGGTGACACTGATGGCGTCTGTGCTAAAGCACCAGCAGTTTTACCCAGTATCGCTTCTATATCATCTAAGCAAATGTCAACAAAATGGGGGGAAAAGCAAATAATGTCTCACGTTATTATGAAACGCAGTTTGAGCTCATGGATCCACTAAAAGTACTGGGGGCCACCAGAGGGTCCGTGGTACACACTTTGAGAAGTGCTGATGAAATAGCACTCCCTGTTGCTTAGTGATGCTTCCACTGAAATAAACGCTTTCTGGAGTCAGGTTCACTCCTGTTTTGTTTGTCATTTTAGTCTCAAAGCCCAGAAAGGTGCTCAGAATAAACTATTGCAAAATAAATATGTATACAACAAATGAATTTAATGCTAGTTATATTTGAACCTTGCACTCCACTGTTTTGCTTTCGATGTTCCCCTAATAAATATCTGTCAGTTATAAAAGCAGACTCTATAAAACTGATCTCTTAAAAGACTTACCCTGCCCACAACAATATTGTCGGGGAAGTTTGTAATTTCCTCGGTTCTGTCTCGCCAGAGCGAAAATTTGAAGCTGTGGACAGACCAATGTTACAGTTTCGTGTTACAGATCAGTTTTAATTGCAAGCAAAGGAAAATACATCCTTGAGGTGTGAGGGCAAGCTGACCTAAAAGACACAAAGAGAAGCCCAAAGCTCTTTTTATATGTTTTTTTCTCCTCCCCCTGAGCCTGCCCTTTGTAAACTGGACTAACCAGAGGGCTGTTTGTTTTACCTGAGGTCCTCACTCCANCAGTGTTATGGAAAGAACCTAGACTCCGAGCCAGACAACATGTTCAATTACTGCCTTTGCATTTTCCAGCTATGAAACTTTGGATTAGTTACAGCATCTATGAACCTCAGTGTACATATCTGTAAACTGGAGAGGCTATTTGTTACTTCACTGGATTGTGTAGAATAAAGTTAGGTAATGGTTGTAAAGCATTTAGGGGAAAATGTAAAAGATATTTTCATTATTGTCCATGAAAATGTTGGTCTTAAGCCTGGCTTATATAATCATTTCATGGAAGTTAGTGTAGATTAATTCTGGACAAAAATTGGGAAAATAAATTTTAAAAACATTAGAATATTATACTATATGTTAGTGTATAGTAGTATATGCTGTACACTGGATCATTAAATCTGTATTTAATCATATCATTTGCTCTGTCTTGAGGGAAAGGTAAATCACAATGAGGTTGATTTATTTCACTTTTTTACATATTTATAACTTTGAAGCCACAGATCTTAATAAAATGTGTTCATGATGAACTTAGGGTTTGAAGGTAGAAATGCATTTTCTTTTTTACACTGCTCATACCTTACATTCGTAGCTCTTAATATTGTCATAGCCAACCCACTCAGTGTCTTTATAAGCATATGGAACTTTTTGGTCTTCAATCCAGGCATTTGTGGCTTCACTTAGGAATGTGCAGATCTATGAAGTGAAGGAAGAAGGCAACGTTGAGCATGTCACAGATTATGTCATGTATTGCATGAGGAAGGATGGGAAAAATAGTAAGAAATGGAAGAGCGATGGAAAAAGTGGCATTGTGAAATACCTACATTAATTTCATGTATTCCTCTAGAAAGTAACTTTGTATCATAAAACAAAGATACAATTTCTATGAAACCAGGTTCAAAGAAGTGAAATTCCAATTCTATAACCACAGTTTAGTTGAGAAATGGTAAGCATGACCCTGAGTGCTAAGGTCATTCTTCTGAAAACACTTGAGTCTCTGGCAAAAACTGCTAACTATTCTATCAGTCTGAATTTTTAACACAAGATTTGAGTAGTTGTTGTTGTTTAGTCACTTAGTCGTGTCTGACTCTTTGCAACCCCATGGCTTACAGCATGCCAGCCTCCTCTGTCCTCCACTATCTCCTGGAGTCTGCTCAAATTCATATCCATTTAGTCAGTGAGGCTGTCTAACTATCACATGCTCTCCAGCCTTCTTCTCATTTTGTCTTCAATCTTACCCATCATCAAGGTCTTTTCCAATAAGTCAGCTCTTCACATCAGGTGGCCCAAGTATTAGAGCTTCAGATTTGAGTAAATGCAATCAAATCAGATTTGAAAGAAGACCCAATTATTTACCATCCCTGAGCTAAATTATTGAAATCCTTCTCCATCTAGTTACATGGGTGTAATAGAATTCAGTATAGTTTTGAGCTATAGAAAAGATGGTCCCATATACTTCTAAACCCAAAAGGAAATTCACAGTGATTTTTTTTTTAAGTAAAAAGTGTTCTTCAGCCATCAACCTGCCTTTCCACAGGCTATATGCTCAGAGCTATGAGCTGCCACGGTATAGGATCTCAAGAACGTAAGGACAGCAAGATGACTTGGAGAGTGGAAGAATTTTCCCCAGGGCATTTTAGCCTGAATTAGCCATGGTGGTTACCTCATAGTAAGCCCAGAAGCCAGCCTCAAGTGTGTAAGGACCAGATGACCCTGCTCCAGAAACTGGGGCACAGACTGAGGTGTCAGAAGTGCTGAGCCGGAAGGTCCTCCCATAGGTGGGGAACCCCATGATGAGCTTCTCTGCAGGGACCCCATTGTCTCTCCAGTACTTCATGGCATATTCCTGCAGAAGCAACACAGACATTATTCCTCACCAGTGTTTGTCCCACATGATGGAAAACGTCTAGCTAATTGTCCCACAAAGAGAAAGCTTTCCAACAACCAATACTCCTAATCTCGTCCCTGTCTTTCTTCTGGATATGACTTACACAGTTCAAATAACGCATGTTGCCTTGATCCTTGGATCCTACGTGCAGAGGACTGTTGTGTCCTGTACACGGGTCCCAGCCACCATGGAAGTCATAAGTCATCACACTTATGAAATCAAGAAGCCTAGAACAAGAGAATTTGAGCCATCATGATACAGGAGCATTTTTTACTAGACAATTTAAGAGCAAGAAATGATAGCAGTGGAAATTCATGATGTCAAGTAGATATCCATATGATCCCATTCATGTGGCTTCTTAGGTGTCTCCTGGTTATCTTCTGTGACTCCCATGAGGCTATTCAGAAAGTCTCCTTTACTTCCTTGAAAGATTAAGGGCAAACCCAAAGCAGAAGATAAGAAAATATTGTTGTTAAAGTATGTGTCTCAGAAACACATGTCTCTAGGATTATGGGAACTGCAGGTGGAAAGCTCTCCTATTGTTTTGTCAGCAATAGCTTTCTTGATTTTACAGCTTTTCAAAAGAAACTGTCAGTGAAAACTGCTGTTATACATAAAGATTTTCCAATATCTTAAATCTTATTTCTCTTTCCCCTAAAGCCTACCATAGTGACAATATAAAGGGGTCACCACTTTATCCCAGAACCACTAAATATTCAAACATTTTTGGCAATTGATGGTACCAACATTTTCAACATTATGTTTACATAACTACTGGGAATGCTTTCTACTAAAATGTTTAGGGAATCTCTGCTCTGGGATGTGGAGGCCCTGGGAGGCTCCTCACACTCACTTTCCAATCTCTGCAATTTCATATCCTGTATCAATGGTCTCTTTGCCAGCAGACACAGCTGCTGTGATCAGCAGTCTGGGTTTTCCTGTTTCTTCAGCCTCTTCTTCAAAAGCCTGTATCATTTCCTGGAGAGAGAAAAGAGGGTGGATTTTAGTGGTTGTCTTCATTATCTATTCCCTATGGTGAACACCTCTTGAGATGGTTTCCAGCCTGTCACAATTCCCTATTTCTGAAAATAGCTCCTGAAATTTAGGGATAGAGTCTGGTAAGGTATAACTTGGAATAAATTGATGCAAACATGGAGTCCTTGAATCGAAGTCTCATTTAATGACAATTCTACAGGAAAAGCTCAGGAATTCCTGGCAGAGGGTCTAGGAACTCTCCTCTCTATTTTGACTTCACCATCCCTCTTAAAGCTCTATTCTCAGCATTTGTGTATAGCAAGGCTAAGGTCTTTCCTGCCTCTAGGCCTTTGCAAATGCCGTTACCACATCCTTAGAAAATTCTTCCCATCCTTTGTATTCCTGGTTCCTTTTACTTCATATTGCTGCTCAAATGTCACTTCCCTGGGAAGACTCCCCTGAGCATCTAATTTTGCTGCTATCATTGCTTTACCACAATTGGCATTTATTTATTTATTTAGCTCCATATTCTCCACTATGCTGTGATCCCAAGAGCAGGAATCAGGTTTACCTTGCTCACTACTCTGTATCCAGTGTGTCTCGATCACAGAAAGCACACACTTGTTGAATGAATGACATAGTGAAATTCCTTCTTCCTGATTCAAAACTTTATTTGAAAAGAAGATTCAAGATGGAAGTATGGGAAGACTCTGAACTGACTCTTTTCATGGACACAGAAAATCTACAACTATATAAAAAAAATTCCCCTGAAAATCAGATGAACAGCATTCGCAGCAAAGCGTAAAAAGACAGCCTTGAGATGAGTAGAAGAAACAGATACACAGTCATTCCAAGGAAAAACCACACTCCAGCCACAGTGATCCACAGTTGAAAGTGTAACAAATGTACAGTTACCTGAAATTAACATGACGTTGTAAATCAACTATACTCCAATAAATCTTTTTTAAAAAACAAAGATACTTATTTTCCCTAAGGAATGAAAGTTTCAAGTTCCACATCATGCAAACCATCCCAAAGCTGCTTCTCAGAAGATAAAAAACATCTCCCTTCCCCCTCCCCCCAAAAAAAGAAAAAAAAAAAAAGTTTGAATACCAGTATGAAATACTCTCAGGAAAACTATAGAACTACAGGGGAAAGAAAGCTCATTTTTAAAGGGCCCAGTTTCACTTGATCAAAAACCTATATAAAATCACCAGATTGAAAAGTATATGGAAGATAGATGAAAGAGCCCCACTCACTAATCCTGAAGCGACTGCTAGAGAGTAAGGAACAGTGGGATGATCCCTGGGAACTGAGACCCTAGTAGGAGCCATTTTTGCCATCTCAGGCCACCTTACTAATAATGGCACTGGTGGCATCATATTGGAAATCTCCATCTAACCTGTGGGTGCACGTGGCCAAGAGTCCTGCCGACCCGTGTGCCTCAGCAATGCCTCACAGTTAGCCAGGAAATAACCTTGCTGGGCACTGGTGGGTAGGGGCCCACTGCAGTTCTGAGGTGCAGCCTTATCCCCCAGGACGTGGCATCCACTGAAAACAGATCTTGCAGCCAGTAGAGGGGCAACCCTGCCCACAAGCCCCCAGAAGCCACCTATGAGTCTCACAGCCATTTGGGGGCCAGCTCACCCACTAGTCACTGGCAGCCACCATGGCATTTCAAGACCCAGTGCTGACCACCAGCACGCAGCAGCCACTGTGGTGAGAGCGCAGAGGCCTTCTGCGGGGCCAGCCCTGCATACCGCTGTGCTGGCATCGCAGCTGTGACCTCACCAAAACAGGAGAACATACCCAGCTCACAGCAGGCGCACGGCTCGTGCACATTGCTCTGCTGGCCAGGTAGGATAGTGCGCCTGAACCCCACAGGATATCTCCCACATAAAGCCACCCATCAAGACTGGGAGGTGTAGCTGCTTTATCTAATGCATCAAAACAAACACAGAGAATTAAGGAAAAAATGAGGAGATATGTTCCAGTCAAGAGAAGAAGACAAAATTTCAGAAAAAGAATGAAATGTAATGGAGATAACCAATCTACCTGAGAAAGAGTTCAACAAAATGATCATAAAGATACTGGGAGGAGAAGGGAAGAACACAATGACAACATCAACAAATAGCTAGAAAATATTTTTTTTAAAACACAAAAACTAAACAGAAGTTATAACTGAACTGCAAAATACCCTATGTGTGTTCAACAACAGATTGGAAGAGGTAGAAAAATCAGTGAGCCAAAAGACAAAGTAATGGAACTCACTGACACAGAGCAGCAGCTTGAACAAAGAATTTTAAAAAGTGAAGATACTTTAAGGAACCTTTGGTACAACATCAAGTAGAACAGCATTCCCATTATACAGTCCCAGAAGTATAAAAGAAAGGGACGTAAAATTATTTGAAGAAACAGCAACTGAAGACTTCCTAATCTGGGGAAGGAAATAGACATCCAAGTCCAAGATGCTTAGAGTTCAAAGTAAAATGAACCCAAAGAGACTTGCTCCAAGACACGTTGTAATACAAATGGTAAAATTTAATGAAAAAGAAAGAATCTGCTGCTTTAAGGAAAGCAGAAAGGGAAAAATAATTTCGTTACTTAAAAGTGAAATCCCATAAGACTATCATTAGATTTTTCTGCAGAAACTTACAGGCCAGTAGGAAGAGGCATAACGTATTCTTACATATTCTTAGGCTACAAAGAAAAAAAGGGGATGAGCACTAAGTCCTGGGAGGAGGGTATTACTTTCTCTTCCTATATATGAGATGACAGGGCTTCCCAGGTGGCGCTAGTGTTAAACAAACAAACAAACAAACAAACAAACCCGCCTGCCAATGGAGAAGACCCAACAGACACGAGTTCAATCCCTGGGTCAGGAAGATCCCCTAGAGAAGGAAATAGCAACCTACTCCAGTATTCTTGCCTGGAGAATCCCATGGACAGAGGAGCCTGGCAAGCAGCAGTCCATAGGGTCGCAGAGTCAGACACAACTGAAGTGACTTAGCATACACACACATACACACACACATATATATATACATATATGTTTGTCCTAAAAGTTCATTTGGATCTTTCCATTAGATGTTTTAGGAATTCTATTCAGCCTTAAAAAACAATGAAATCCTGCCATTTGCAACCACATGGATAGAGGTAAGTGTATTTTGCTAAGTGAAATGAGTGAAAGGGAGAAAAACAAATACCATATTATATTAATCATATCATATTAATCTCCTCATATATAATCTGAGGAGAAAAACACCCAGCAAACAAATAAAATAAAACAAAAGCAAATTCATAGATACAAAGAATGAATTGGTGGTTACCAGAGAGGAAGGGGGTAGGGGGTGGACAAAACCGATGAAAGACATCAGCTTCATGACGATGGCTAATAATTGGATTTGTGGTTGTGATCACTCTGCAATGTATACAGATGTTGAACTGTAATGCTGTGTTACCAGAAACATATAATAAAAAAAATAATTTCTTCATTGGATTCCTTCAGCTACTTATATCCTCCCAGTAAATTCTCTTTTGATTCTCTTTTGATTTACCCAGAGAGTCTGTTTCTATTGCTTGCAACTTCCAGTACACCTTCTAGGTGTACTTCTGAGGACAGCAGCCTTTGCTACCCTGGGAAACGCAGCTCTCACAGACAGTCCGTGAAGGCACTAGCCTCTCTACGAAAAGACAGAGAGCTAGTGCTTCCTTCCCACCTTAATCAGGATGGTAAATCGCTGTTTGTCCTCGGGTGGGCTTCCTCTGGACCCTGGATATTCGAAATCCAAGTCAATGCCATCAAATTCATGTTGACGAAGGAAGTCAATGACAGAACAGATGAAGATTTTTCGGTTGGCAGCTGAGGAGACCATGGTGGTGAATCTAGGCAGAGAGTTTGTCTGTATTAACATCACCGATCCCTAAATCATCCTTACACCCTTGAATATCAATTTTATTATGCATTTTATAATAGCTTCTGTTGGATTTTTACAGCTAAGGTGAATTCAAATTGTTAATGGTAATTAGTAGAAAATTTTATAATTAAATTTTTATTGTATTCAGTATACCCAATGAATGATATTTTTCTGTTTATAGGATCAGTGCTATACGTGCATTTTACTTATTAGTGAGATCTTTCAGGGGCAGTGGTTTAGCCACCACAGTTCTTTGATCCTAAGATGTTTATTTTTCTATTTACTGTTTCCAAAATTAAGATGTGATTTATAAAATGTGAATACATTTAATGAAGCACTTCTGACCCCCAATATATGAATATATTGTGAGTCTTGTATTTGAAGGTGACTTAATATCTAGAAAAATTAGTGCCTCTGCCATAGTCAACAATTTTATAGTCTATTAACACATATTCAAACCCTCTTGGTTAGTTCCTGATTATAAAAAGCCTGTGGTAAACCCTTTGTAAACTGGATCACAACCTCCTTAACTCATCTCCTTTTTGCTTTTCTTTCTTTTTTTTTTTACATAAATTTTATTTATTTATTTATTTTAATTTGACTTTACAATACTCTAAGGGTTTGCCATACATCGACATGAATCCACCACAGGTGTACACAAGCTTCCAATCCCGAATCCCCCTCCCACCTCCCACCCTACAACGTCTCTCTGCATCATCCCCGTACACCAGCCCCAAGCATCCTGCATCCTGTATCAAACATAGACTGGTGATTCGTTTCTTACATAATAGTATATATGCTTCAATGCCATTCTCCCAGATCATCCCACCCTCTCCTACTCCCTCTGAGGCCAAAAGTCCATTCTCTATGCCTGTGTCCTTTTGTTGTCTCACATACAGGGTCATCATTACTATCNGTGTGTGTGTGTGTGTGTGTGTGTGTGTGTGTGAGAGAGAGAGAGAGAGAGAGAGAGAGATCTGGGAGGGGCAGCTGATATCGGGGACTATGTCACAGAAACTAAAGGGACAGATGGTGGCAAACTGCAACCATGGGGCCAACATGCTCCTGGTTTCAAACTAGAAACCCTTTTCATTGAAGACCATGTCCCCAGAACCATCAAGTTTTCAAATGTAGTTCAACTGGAGATGGGTTTTATTTTCTTGCTATGAAGTCTGGGGTCCCAAGTTCAGGACACAAATGACCATATTCCGTGTCTACCGGAGAAGAGTGTCTGTTGCAAAAACTTGTGACATTGAAGCCTCTCCATGAATAAGTCAGGAAACAGAACCATCCAAGTCTGGTATTTAGATTAGAAATACAAGTGAAGAAGGAAGGTTACCATCAGAAATGTGCATTTCTAAAGATATTCATTTGAAAGTTTTGAAAAAAAGTAAAGCTTATGCCCTGGGGCTTCTGGGTGTATGCACAAAATACAATAATTAAATTAAGTCCAGCAGTTAAAATTCCTCATAAAAAGAAAAAGCTGGAGCGCTTCCCAATGGGGAATGCTTGACTTAAAAGGAAGGTTTTACTCTGTGGCCTGAAGGTCAACAAACTGCGACTCTGTGGGAATGTATAAAATTTCTTAAAGGGGTTCTCCGGTCTTTGTTTTGTTGAAAGAAAATAAGAGAGCAAAAAAGGGACAAGTTTTGAAAATTCAAAAAATGAAGGTGCAGTCCTAAAATCATCACGATTTTTATAAACGCAGCACTGGAGGCTATGGAAACACGCTCTTTTCTGAGTACTAATGCAACACACATGCCCTCTGAGAAGGAAGGGAAAAGGCCAATGGTGCCTTTGGAGGCAACTGTTTTCAAATGTGCTCATTTTCAGAGGCAGTGCATGCAAATTTATGACCCACTTATTTGCTCTTATTTTGAAAATATTCGCCTGAAATAGTCTCATAAATATATGTCACAATTTAAAATTCCTTAGATGATGCAAAGATGGACTCATTTTCACAAAGCTTTTTGCAAAGCCAAGTTGTGGGAAAAAAATGATTTGGGGGGATTCCACCCTCAGTCATCCAAAGTGGAATGTTTATCATAATTTGAAAATACCTGTTTTTATAAATAATCATTTACTGTTACCTTTCTGTTAATGTCCTCCTCTGAAGAAATAAAGTTAAGAATGGGATAGAAAGCAGATTTTTTCTCTCTTTAAACTCTGTTATTCGTAAGCAGCCTTCTGGGTTCCCACATGAGTTGCAGGTTGCACACTCACATGACGTCTCCTGAAACATAAAGAACGAGTAACCAGTTTGCCAGACCCACATCTTCTCGATCGCTTAATGAGAATCTGAATGTTGGCCCTGCTTTAAGACGGCACAGTCAAAATGTCGGACATGAGAAATAGCAGCTTTGGCAACAATGTTAGTTTACTGAGTGATTAGCAGCCTCACTGACATTTCTCCATGGATTTCCAAAGTACAGTATTAGTTCTCCTCTGCACTCCGGTTCTCTGCAGTGAAATAGGCCAATAAACTGCCCCCTGCCAAGTTCACAGTAAATGAAGGACCACAGAGGGTCCTGGGGGGAGTTCACCGCTTAAGGACACTCGACTTACTACTTCCCAAACACAGACACGTCATTGGAAAAATTAATTTTTACCCACTTTTGTTTTCTTGCCTATGTCATTATTTTTTGGTTTGCGAATTTGCAAGAAGAAGGAAGGTCAAAAATTATAAGGAAAAGGGAAATAGAAGGAGAACAGTGGATGGAGGGGCTGGATGGAATGTGAGGGGATGCACAGAAGGGCGGGGGCCGGGGGGTGNCATACACACCAAGGAAACCAGAATTGAAAGAGACACATGTACCCCAATGTTCATCGCAGCACTGTTTATAATAGCCAGGACATGGAAACAACCTAGATGTCCATCAACAGATGAATGGATAAGCAAGCTGTGGCATATATACACAATGGAGTATTACTCTGCCATTAAAAAGAATAAATTTGAATCAGTTCTAATGAGATGCTTTTCTTTTTGTTTTTAGTTCTGGTATTCAATAGCCATACTTTTTTTAAATCAAAATAAGTTGACTGGCGCAAATGGGGTAATCTAAAAAGTGAAGGGTAGAGATATTGTCTGGAGTTTGGCGGAAGTGACCTGCAAAGATTTTCTTATTTAAGTGATTTGTGAGCAAGATAAGAAAAAGTTCTACTGGCAGAGTGGACTTGAGGTAAAAGAAATATTGGTCAAATGCTATATGTGAGAATTAGCTTGTTATCTCATAGGTAACTGCCAGAAGTTTCACTTGGCTATTAGGGTAAGAATAAAAACACTCGTTACATTTTGCTCCAACATTTTAAGCATGACTGGCTACCTTGGGAAATTGTGGAGGGAAGAAGAGAGGGGCAAGTTGCTTTTCATGTCAAATAACTTTGTGCTGTCTAATTTTAAAATAATTATGGGAAGACATTGGGCTTCCCAGGTGGCGCTAGTTGTAAAGAACCCATCTACCAGTGCAGGAGACGTGAGGTATATGGGTTTGATCCTGGGTCAGGAAGATCTCCTGGAAAAGGGCATGGCCACCCACTCCAGTTTTCTTGCCTGGAGAATCCCATGGACCGAAGAGCCTGGCAGGCTGCAGTTCATAAGGTCACCAAGAGTGGGACATGACTGAAATGACTTAGCATACACAGCACATGGGAAGACATCAGCTTCATAATTGAAAAAAGTTGTTTACCACTGACTTGGACAACTTTCTACATACAAGTCAAGTCTAACCTCATCATCTCTTTTTTCTAATTCAGAGTCAAAAAGTCTGTGAGGTTACCAATCCTTTCTCGCTACTTCCCCAGAAAAGAGCGTATGACTCAGCCTGGGGCTCATGGTCTTATGGCAGCCCAGGTGCTTCCCTGTCACTAAGCCAGTCTGTCTCACTCACCATCTCCACTGTCTTTTGAGTGTTTTCCCATCATTTCCCCCATTCTACTGCTATTTCTCCAGGTCTGCTGCAGTCAGCCCTTCCCATCCACAGACAGTTTCTTCTTAAGAGCTGGCCTCTTTCCCCCTGGAACATTCATTTTCACCTCCCCACTGGTATGTTATTTTTCCCACTCCAGCTTGAGGGTTTCTTTCTTTTGCCTCCACTCTCATTTTCTGGCCATGGAAAGACTTACTTCTGAGTGCCAAAGTTCCAGCCACCAACCGCCAGTAAAGTGACCAGATCTTTGTTGCTGCAGAAAGAAACCAAGAGGCACATCTAAGTGAAAGCCCTGTGAGCTTTAGGACACATATATTGCAGAAAACAACTCTTCTATCCCCATTCTTGAGTCTCTGGGAAATGGGCAATAGCCAAGTACAAGCTCTAAAGTTCCCATGGTAAGTGCTCCTCCCATCTGCCCACGTAAGTCTTTACATCGTAGGTTATCACATATGCATCAGAAATCTGCAAAGGACTGCCTTTCAGAATCTTGTGAAATTTGGGAATGAACTGGGGGCAGAACTTGGGCTCTCCACTCTCTCTCACTGATGCCCATTCACTTTGGATTCAATTCCTACTGACTTTTCTTTCAGGGCTTGGAACTCAGGATACAGGACATCAATGTCATTCCATTCATAGGGAGCAATCTTGTTGTCATTCATGGTGGCAAAAGCGTATATCAGATGTGTGCACAGACATGGGTCCACATCCTTGGGGAAGAACTTGGCTGGTTCTGGTCGATACTGAGACCAGTTGGTAAAGTAGCACACTAGCTTATAGGCTGAACCTGCAAGAGAAAGTGGCGGTCAGTGTGGTGTAGGGCTCCACTGTCTGTGTCACTTGCTGATGAGCTCCTCAAGGGGAAGGGGGTCCCCAAGAGGTCACACGGCAGATACCTGGTAGATACTGCATACCCTTTTCCCTCGCTTATGGAAGACCTGGCTAAGCAGTCATGACACTTTTGTCAACAGAATCCCAGCAAGGTCTAAGCTTATTTCTTGACCCAGAAAGTTTGAAATCATTTCAAGTCTATACATAAAATAAAATAAGTTTGCCATCATAGCAGCAAGTGGTAAGGTTAATGATGCTCCTTGCATGATTCATAATTTCAAAGATTAGTCAAGTTCATTACCAATAAAACAAATATCTTTTGTAGATGGCATATGATGTGACTGATATTTTATTGAGAGACTTTATGCAAATTGGTTTGCTTAAATTTTAATTCCAATACAGCCTAATGGAGGAAACATTCTCGTTTTCAGGTGAGACTTGGGACTACTCAAGGCTGAAAGTTTAAGATGAATTCCAATTCATTCATCCATTTATTCCACAAATACTGATTGTGCCTACACTACTTCCAGGCAGTCTTGCTCCAAAGCTCATGCTCTTCCCAGTCTCCTGGGTCCCCATATCTGGATTTTAGTCATGTTCATATCCACAGCCAATGCCTAGTTATTAGAAATAATGTGAAGGTATTTGAGGGGGAAAAGACAAAACAAAGAAGAGTATAAACTACAAAGGTAATAAATACTTATCAGTCTTGGCATCAGAATATAGTTTTAAGTCCTGATTCTGAACAATCAAGGACAAATCACTTCTGCCCTCTCTGCTTTAGTTTTCCCATCTATAAAGTGAATTATTCTGGATTAGGTCAGCTATAGGCCCCCTCCCATTGCTGGCTTTCTGAGATAAAGCAAAACAGGCTGGGAGCTAGCCCAAGTCCCAACATCATGAAACAAGTCCTAGTCCTGACATCATGAAAGGAGGAGGAAATTCAGAATCAGAAGAAAGGAAGGAAGGAAGAGTAACTATCAGGAAAATTGGAGTGTGGCTAGGAGGTGGCGTTACTCCTTACCTAGTTGTACCTGCAGCAGAACAGCCAAGCCTGAAACAAACAAAGAAGCAAAACTCAGAAACAAGGCATCCTTAGATGGGCTTCCCAGTTAGGACCCGGAGCTACCCAAGAGACTTTCAGAATGTCAAGGGCCTGGGAGTTTTTGGATTTATCAATGGTATTTTCCAGGACCCCATTTCATCATTCTCAGGCCTGGACCCCAAGTTCCTCCTCACAGAGGCCGAGGCATGGGGGAATAACTCATGTAGAAGCTTCACTAAAACAAAAGCCCACCCTTCTCTGCATTCCCAGGGACACCCCATGACGTGTGGGAAGGAAGAAGAGCAGAAAGAGTGGGAGACTCACAGGCCCAGAGCAGGCTCCTCCCCATCGCGCCCACACACTGGCCATCGGGACAGCCTCTGGGCTCAGTCTTGGTGACTTTTATCACTGCAGGAAAAGCACAGCTGCCACCTCCTGGCACAGGTGCCCAAGGCTGTCACAGTCATGCCTCCACCCATCTCAGCTTCATAGGAATGTAAGGGGAAGAGAGTCCCAGGAATATTCCCTCACTAGCCCAGGCCTGGCTATTCTGATGGAACCCATTACAACTGGAGGACTTAGCTCAGCACTGAGGCCAAATCTATGAAAACCCAGGGAAGGAATGAAGGGCATGGTTCTGGAGTCAGGGTCCTAAGCCTGAAAAAACCATGGGGGTTAGTTGTGATATTGAACAGCTTTCATTTAAGGAATATAATTTTCCTCCTACAGGATCAGCCCTTATCTTAAGGCCAATGGCCAGGGTCCTGAAATGAACCTGAAGGGAAGGGGCAGGATCAGCCTCATCTTCTCCCTCTTGTCTCCTGGAGATTTTATGGCCACAGTTCTGGGGGGAAGGATAGAGGCAGACAGAGGATGCTGTAGGTGCCAGCTTTCCTCCCATATTGGGATGGGGAGAGGGCATCAGCTGTCAGATAAGCATGAATCTTGTATCTCTGCCCCCTTGTCCTCATTCTGGGTGGAGTGGTGGCATCAGGGTGTAAGGAACATTTTTGATCTGATTGTTTTATAAATTGAGTTAGAGATCTCATTTGGACAAGCCGAAGCTATAAAAAGTTTATAAATCTCAACTGTAGAACAACTAAAAAGCCATGGATACAACTGGGCTCTAAACAATGTACTGAATCAACCCATTTAAATGATTGACTTTCTAACTAATATTTTTATAATATATCAACAGCATAGTAGGACAGTAAGGGATAAAAAAAAGGAAGAATCCTGAAAAGAGTAGAACAAAGATAGCTAGCATAACTTTATCTCAGTTCCTACTGATTTTCATCTCTGAAAAAAACCAAAAACACAAGCATGTAAATAAAAATAATGCGAATTAAAAAGAGGTGGTGCAGGAAGATGAATAGAGAAAAGAGAACCCAACAAGAGATGGGAGAGTAAGACAAGCACTGGAAGAACACTAGCCTTTCTTTCAGGACCATGCTTCTAGCATCAGTGAAGATAGAAATGCTACCACAGTCTGAGATAAGAGAATTAGAAGCAGACATATGTGTGCATGTCTTGGAATGTGTGCATTCCTTTGGAAATTTGAAATGATGAAAGAAGAATACAANATGGGAGAGTAAGACAAGCACTGGAAGAACACTAGCCTTTCTTTCAGGACCATGCTTCTAGCATCAGTGAAGATAGAAATGCTACCACAGTCTGAGATAAGAGAATTAGAAGCAGACATATGTGTGCATGTCTTGGAATGTGTGCATTCCTTTGGAAATTTGAAATGATGAAAGAAGAATACAAAAGTGTAGAACTCTGTGTAAAGACTACTTCATGCCTATCAGATCCAGAGAGAAAAGAAAGCAGGTAAGAATAAGGCTCCATCTCCAATTATAGAGGGACATCTCTGATAGCTCAGTTGAGAAAGAATCCACCTGCAATGCAGGGGGCCCCAGTTCAATTCTTGGGTTGGGAAGATCCACTGGAGAAGGGATAGGCTACCCACTCTAATATTCTTGGGCTCCCCTTGTGGCTCAACTGGTAAAGAATTCACCTGCAGTGTGGGAGACCTGGGTTTGATCCCTGGGTTGGGAAGATCCCCTGGAGAAGGGAACAGCTACCCACTCCAGTATTCTGGCCTAGAGAATTCCATGAGCTGTATAGTCCATGGGGTCANAGGAGAAGGGGACGACCGAGGATGAGATGGCTGGATGGCATCACAGACTCAATGGACATGAGTTTGAGTAAGCTCTGGGAGTTGGTGAAGGACAGGGAGGCCTGGCATGCTGTAATCCATGGGGTCGCAGAGTTAAGAGGCGACTTGGCGGCCAATCAGAAGGCGAAGTTCTCAAGATGACCACCGGGTGTCGCCATCAGCCAAATTACTGACGCACTCTCTTCGCTGAGTCAGAAGGTTGCAGCCGAGATTTTCCAGCTCCTCTGGTATAATATTTTAAATTGTTTTGTTTCACTTCACTTCATTTCCTCTTAATTTAACTTTTGTTTTTAGGCCGTGGCTGTGAAAGCCGGGAATCTCAGTCAGGAGGCCACCAGGGAACTCATTGTTCTAATAACGCTTTTATTTTACAGTGGTGGAAACGTGGTTTCCTGTTCAAGCTGTCAAGGTCAGGTGTTAGAGATGCTGCTGCTGCTAAGTCGCTTCAGTTGTGTCCGAGACTCTGTGCGACCCCATAGACGGCAGCCCACCAGGCTCCCCGTTCCCTGGGATTCTCCAGGCAAGAACACTGGAGTGGGTTGCCATTTCCTTCTCCAATGCATGAAAGTGAAAAGTGAAAGTGAAGTCGCTCAGTCGTGTTCAACTCTTCATGACCCCACGGACTGCAGCCTACCAGGCTCCTCCATCCATGGGATTTTCCAGGCAAGAGTACTGGAGTGGGGTGCCATCGCCTACTCGGAGGTATTAGAGCAGAGGGTCTCTATTACCCAGGAAGCCCATGGGAGGAGGAAACAGGTGAATGCAGCATGCAGGTGGAGCCTTGACGGCAGAAAGAGAAGTCGAGATTTGAAACTGCAGAAACTACCAGGGTGAAACCACCCTGCTCGAAGCCATATATCAAGTCTGCGGCTAAAAAGAAAGGCGGGGGCTGAACTGGGGTTCCTGTGGCCTCCTGAGAAGGAATCCACTCAACTCTCTGACAGTAATCTGAAGGAATACTCCTCACCCCACATGCAACAAAATACAGAAAAGATAGGACCTGCTGTTAGAGTCTGAGGACAAAGCCTTGCCTAAGCAAGGTTTTGGGGGCAAGTGTCAGGCAGTCCCATTTACTGTAGGTTTGTTTGCTCTGAAAAAGAGCCTGGAGTCGCCAGGGGGAAGGAGTGGGATTTCAGAAACACAACAGGAGAGACCGCTCCTAGGAAATAAGAGGACAGAGGGCAGGAGAGACGGAGGAGAGACGCCTGGAGGAGGGGAGCCGTGAACTAGGGGCAGAAGGCTGCACAGAGCGGAGGAGAGGTGACTGAGACAGAGGACTCTCGGTGAAAGAGCAGGACTGAGTCCACCCTGCAGCCTCCCTGGAGCCTGAGGTCACGCTCTTGTCACCCTTGTCCCTCCCCAGCCTCACCTCCCTGACTTATCACTGCAGAAAAATTCTTTCCAGCCAGGTGCTGACGTCACAGGTTCAGCCATGGTTCTCTTTCCCAGCAGAGCTGGCATTTTAGGATGGTCTCTCCTTTTGAAGAAAAGGTGTGGTCCAAGGAGTTCCTGCGGTGGTCCAGTGGTTAAGACTCTGCTTCCACTGAAGGGGCATGAGTTCAATCCCTTGTCGGGGAACTAGGATCATGCATGCAACATGGTATAGCCCCCTCAAAAGGTGTTGTCTGCTTTGAGCAACAGTTTGGTGAGCGGGGTGGGGCTGGGGAGAGTGAGAAGCTGGCGAGGTCAGTTGTTCATAGCAGAGGGTCTCTACCCCCCAGGAGTGAGGCACGTGGGTGCAGCCTTGAAGGCAGAAGAAGTGGGTAGATGTATTGATCACAATGCCTGGGACAGTGGGGGCTCATTATCTGTTAGCTGAATTGATACATCTTACTGACTTTGAAGAGGCTCCTTAGCAACGGAGCATCACGGCATTTTGGAAAATTCTTCCAGTGTGAGTACCTGAAATGGATGGAAGCTGCAAGAGCTTGATGGGAAGACTTTTATGGAAAAAAAAAAAAAAAAGAAGAAGAAGAAGAAAGCTTTATTGAGATATAATTCACATACCATACAATTCACCCATTTAAAGTGCCCCATCCAACAGTTTTTAGTATGTTCAAAGATATATGCAATCATTTGTCACCACGGCTGAGTTTAGAACATTTTCATCACCTCAGAAAGAAATCCGCCACCCTTAATCTCCCACTGTGTCCCCATCCTCCCTGCCCCCAGCACAGCGCAACCGTGATTCCATTTTCTGTCTCTGTGGATCTCCCTATTCTGAATTTCCTCTGACTGTCCATTCACGTGGTATGCGGTCCTTTGAGTCTGGGTCTCTCGCTTAACGTGTTCACGGTCCGCCCACGCTGGAGTGTGTATCGGTGCCCGTTCTCCTCGTGGCCGAGTGATAGCGCACTTTGTGTGCTCACACGCACCACACTGTGTGTCCATTTGTTTTGCGGTGGGCATCCGGGTTGTCTCCACTGTTTAGCTGCTATGAAAAATGCACGTTATAAATATTCACGCACAGGCTTCTGTGCGGACATGTTTTCCTCTGTCTTGGCCAGAACTGATGGTTCCTATAGCAACTTTATATTTAATCATCTGAAGAGCCAGATGGTTTTCCAAAGTGACTGCACCATTTTACATTTCCCCTGGCCATGTATGCTGGGTTCTCATTTCTCTGCTTTGTCACCGACATTTCTTGCTGCTGACTTTCTGATGACAGTCATCCTAAGGTGTGGGCAGTGGGATCTCATGGCTCTACTTTTCACTCCCGTGATGTCTCGTTATAGGAAGTATTTTTTCTCTACTGTTGCCCATTTGAATCTTTCCTGATTCCTTCTTTTTTGCCCACTTCACCTTTAGTTTGATCTTTTTTCCGTGTGCCAAGATGGAAGATTAGGTTATTGATCTGCGGTCTTCTTTTTCAATAGAGACAGCACTTACAGCTATAAAGTCTCCCCTAAGCACTGCCTTGGTTGGATCCATAAGTTGTGACATGCTGCATCTTCACTCATCTGAAAGCATTTTCTGTGAGGAAAGATATTCCGGGGAGAGGGGAGAACTTGGATAGAGGCACAGAGGCAGGAAAGCTTGGGCTAAGTCTGCTGGGCAGTCTGGCAAGAGAAGAGGGTGTGTGCAGCAGAGTCCGAGTGACGGAGGAAGGGAAGTTGGAACCACCTCTAATGAAGGACCGAATCCTTCACACAGGATGGATTTCAGAGCCTCAGGTGCCATTTCTAGGAACGTTATTTCACTTTCTTCCCAGATGTGGAGTGAGTGGCTTTCTGAAGGTGCAAAAAACAGGTGGGGAAAGGTTTAGAAGGAGGGACAGGCGTGGGGTCACCACACACAGAAAAGCGGTCGGAGTCGGAGCAGCCCTGCGCTGACCTCCCAGTCCCGGAGAAGTGACCGCTTGGGGTCTGGCCGCACAGCGACTGCTTCCCAGGCAGCAGGAACCACTGACAAGGCTTCCCGATAGCCACACCCTGCCCCCGCAGGAAGCAAAAACTGTATGTCCTTGCTTCAGCACTGGCCAAGTGTTAAGTTTTTAAAAATAATAACAATCTGGTTGCTCATCCTTTGCCATTTGAAACTCTTTCTTCAGCTTTCATGTCACGACACTTCCCTGAGCTTCCTTCCCCTACTCCCTGCCTCCTCCAACACTGCCCACGAAGCAGGAGCCTCTCAAGGCTCTGACGTCAATCTCCTCTGCTCACGCCACAGTCCCCCGGTCTCTGCAATCTCATCTCGTGTCTGCCCAGGGCTTCGATGATCGTTTGTACTGTGATCTTGAGCTCAAAGAGCAGCCAGCTCTTGGCTCTAAACTCCAAGCCAATCCCAAGAGTTGCCCACCCAGTCTCTCCACTCCAACTCTTTTGATCGAGGCTAAACTCACAGTCTGCTCATTCAGCTCCAGGCCTGGCCTTCTTGCGACCAAAAGAGGCTCTCACGCTGCTTTCCCGTGATCACCGCAATAGCCTTCTAACTGGTCTTCTAGAACTCTCTCTTGCCCCCTTCCCAGTTCTTCATGCTGCAGACAGGGCAATTTACTTGAAATGATCTTGTCAGCGACGATAGCAGACATTAGTTACTTTGTGGCCGTCTGGAGCAGCTGAACACACTTCCTGTGTTGGAAAACTCCCCTCCTTATGAATCTTGGCTGGACACAGACCCTGCCTCCCAAGACTGTTTTCAGTCGCAGAGACCCTCACTTCTCTTGTCCTGTGACCTCTGCCCGACCAGCCTTGTTCCAGGAGCCTCACGCTGGCTCTGGCCCCTCCTCCTCTGCACACACCCTGCCCTCCCCTCCCCTCTTGCCTGGCTGACTTGTTTTCCCTTCAGAGCTCCGGCTGAGTGTCCCTTCTCCAGAGAAATCTTCTGTGACTTCGCGGTCTGGGGCAGATTCTCTGCTGTAAGCCCTCAAGGGACGGGGAGCTTTCTCTGGGAAGCACGTATCCCTGTGCTAGCTCCCGGGCATCAGTTTGGATGCTCGGGCACCGAATGCGCGGGCAAAAGTCAGCTGCCCTTCCAGGACCCCACGGTCTCCCTGGGGCCACAGACAGCACCGCGGGATGAGTGCTGGCACAGTGCTCAAGACCCCACCAGCAAGGTGCCCTGGGGGCAGAGGAACGAGGAACCAGCCGCTGCAGGATCACAGGCCAGCTGCACGGAGGCAGTGGCGTCTGAGCCATGTCCTGAAGGAGTCGGGCAGGAAGGGGAGGGTGGGAAGTCCTTCCAGGCAGAAGGAATGTGCATACCCAAAGCCGCAAAGTGGATAAGCACGTGGCAGACCAGTGAGATGCAGAGCGCGCCGGTGCCACTGGAGCAGAGGATGAGGAGGGGAAGGGAGTGAGGAGGAAGACCGGAGACAAGCCTGGAAAGGTGGGTTGGGTCAGAGTCAGAGGCTCATCAGGTGAGCCATGAGGAACTGTTTAAACACCCAGTTCTGACCACAGTGTGAAGGACAGATTGAAAGGATTGAGGAACAGGGAGATAATACGGAAGATGTATCTTTATCTTTATTACACTTGGACTGCAGGGAGCTCAGACCAGTCCATCCTAAAGGAAATCAATCCTGAACATTCATTGGAAGGACTTATCGTGAAGCTGAAGCTCCAATACTTTGGCCACCTGATGTGAAGAGCCAACTCATTGAAAAAGACCCTGATGTTGGGAAATATTGAGGGTGGGAGGAGAAGGCGATGACAGAGGACAAGATGGTTGAATGGCATCACCAAGACTCAATGGACATGAGTTTGAGCAAGCCCTGGGAGATGGGGGACAGGGAGGCCTGGCGTGCTGCAGTCCATGGGATCGCAAAGAGTCAGACATGACTGAGGGACTGAATGACAAAGAACAAATCTTTATAGCTCCCGAATTTAGCAAAAGGAGAACCCAATAAATATAATAAACAAATCAATGAAGAAATAACCCAGTAAGCGTGACGGGTAGGTGAACCGATGAGTAAATAATCATAAAGCGGGACAATATGTGGTAAGTGCCATGAGAGGCACTGCACGCCTCGGGAGGCTGTGCACCCTGGTGAGAGTCAAAGCCCTGAGCTAGAGAACCTGCTGAGAGAGACAGGGCTAGGTGGATTTAGGGGACATTCTGAAGTGAAATCCATGGGGCTGAGTAGTCAACCGCACACCGGCATCGAAGGAAAGGAATGGATGAACGAAGGTTAGGTTTGGCTTCCCTTGTGGCTCAGCTGGTAAAGAATCCGCCTGCAACGCGGGAGACCTGGGTTCGATCCCTGGGTTGGGACGATCCCCTGGAGAAGGGAAAGGCCACCCACTCCAGTATTCTGGCCTGGAGAATTCCAGGGACTGTATAGTCCTTGGGGTCACAAAGAGCTGGACACGACTGAGCAGCTTTCACTTTTGCTAAAAAGGAGAGCCCCGGTTGCAGTCCAGAGCTGGCATGGTGTGCCAGCATCAGGGACGCATCACATGCGGTCCCTTCCATCCTGTTATTCAACATCCTCGCCACGTGCCTTCCTGACATGGTCCACGATGGGGGCTCCAGCATCACAAGGGGGCCTGTCCAAGGTCACATGACCAGGCAATGTCACAGCCACGACTGGACCAGAGAGCTCAGACTTCCAGGTCAAGGGGAGACGCTGCGCTGCCCTTAAGAAGATGACCCACCAGACCGAAGGGGCCACATGTGCCTAGAGACACGTACAGCAGCCTGAAAACAAGCATGCCAAGGGGGGGTCACGGCAGCCTTTCCTTGCCAGATGTCAGCCAGGAGACTCCCCCGCCAGACCCTTTCGTCTACATGGATGATTCTGGCACGGACTTCCAGGACGATGCACAGACACCAGCTGGTGTCATCAGCTAGCAATGTGATAGTTTCAGGTGAACAGAGAAGGGACTCAGCCAGACATATACATGAATCCACAGCAGTGTGTACTTGGCGTTCCCAAAGCCCCCAGCTAGTCCTTCCCCTGCTGGTAACCATGGGTTCGTTTTCTATGTTTGTGAGTCACTTTCTGTGTTGTGGTAAGTTCCTTTGTATCATTTCTTTTTAGATTCCACATATAAGGAATGTCATGATATTTATCCTTAAAAAAAAAAAAAAAAGGAAGATGGCCCTCCGAAGATAAGGGAACCCAGCCCTCTCTGAGTCTTCCAGGGCTGTGAGAGACTGGGGCCAAGGACCTGGACGATTTAATCCAGTTTTTACCAAGGGTGTTTACAGTGAGCAATTAAGGCACAGTTAAGGAATTAATCACTAATGAGTCATTAACTCTGCCCACTATTGTAGAGTTAATGAGCTGAGGCCAGATTATTAGAGCCGGCTCCCAATTAAGGGGACGACTGGCCTCTTGAACAGTCGCGGGAGCTGGCCTGCAGCTGCCCGGCCTCCCCTTACCCGGGCAGGTCAGGACGCAGGCCGAGCCCCCAGGGCTTGCG